>JARVJO010000365.1:26453331-26467532 GCA_031762555.1 Cynodonichthys magdalenae | reverse complement strand
CACAAAAACATCTTCCAATGAGAAAGCAGAGCCTGAGGACCCTGGGTCGGACTCTCCAATCCCATATTTATATCTGTAAGGGCAGAACCAGCACAGCTGCCAGCTCACTTACACATGTTGGGTCTTCTAACACTGACTGAATTAACCCCTATTTCAAAAATATTTGTGTTTCTATTGTCATCAAAATGAACAAAATCCTATAAAGATTCTAAGCTTTTACCTTAAGCAACTTCAAATCAGTTTGAGATTGACAACAATAACAATCTGATGATTATTTAAAGTGTCTGTAAAAGTATGATGGTGAAAGAAAACATGTCCCAGTTTGGATCAGGTGTTTAAAACAAATCATCCTTGTTTGTCCTGAAGTGTCAGAAAACATCAGCTGATCCAAAATGACGAGCCGAGCTCAGGTCAGCTAAGAGATGATTCTTCAGATTTTACAAGCTGTTGAATCTCTTCTAAGCAACATGTTGAGTTGTGACTTCCTGTCAGCATCTCCTTCATCTTCACTACATTATTTATGATCCTTGCAGCTGAATCCTGCTGCAGGAAAGCTGGTTTTTATTCTGGTTCTGTGACCGTGCTGGGCCCGGCTGCAGATAGTCTGCTTGTGTTGATGCTGGAGGAGAGGAGTTACTACAGATGCTTTAACGGCTGCTGCTTCGCCTCATTTGATGAGCGGGAAACAGATCAAAGAGAAACCGTCTCAGGATGAAACTGCAAGCATGAAGCTCTGCAGCTCCACATCAACAGGGAACATGTGGGATTCTCTTCACGTCCACAGCTCACACAGGGTTTAATGTTCAGAACCGTGTGTGGATCAGAACCGCTGAGTGAAACAGAACCTCTGAGTGAAACAGAACCTGTGACAGAAACAGAACCTCTGAGTGTCACGGTGACAAAAACTCATTCATCAGATTAAAGCTGTGATCAGGAACACTCAGATTAAAACGTGCTTTAATCCAGTTTACACCACATGTGTGACTCAGACAACACTGTGTGTGTGTGTGTCCTTGTTTTTCCTACATTGTGTGGACAATTTTCTAAAAAAAGATACCTTGTGGGGACCGAACGTGCATTGTGGGGACCAATGCCCGGTCCCCACAGGTCCAAATGCAAATTACAGGTGGGGGGGTTAGGTTTAGGACCATGGTGTGAATTGAGTTTAGGTTAGTTTTAGGGTCAGGCAGGTACCTGTGAGGTTAATTTTATGGTAAATGGTCAGGGTTAGGCTAAAGAATTTCCAAAAAAATGAAGAAGTCAATGCACGGTCCCCACGGGGATATACAAACTAGATGCGTGTGTGAAGCATTTTATCATCAGTTGTCAGGTAACGTTGGCTTTACTTTCTGATATCCCGAGGACAAACCGTGTCCTCACACAGGTCACCTGGATCTCGCTGAGCTGCAGCACTTTGTCGACCAGGACATAAACTAGACTTTTATTCTGAAATTAAAGATGTTTTGCTTCATATCTGGAGGACTTCAATTCAAAACATGCAGTGGAGCTCTAAGCTTTAAATGCAGATTATTCCCTCTCCCCTCCCACCTGAGGGTCATTAAGGTCCTTGTTAGCTCGGCTCGCAGGTGATTTTTTGGTTTTAAAATGAAAATGAAGCTCAACAATTGGCAGAAACACTAAAGATTGTTGCCGTAAAGCAAAGTTTCTGAGACAAACTGGAGATTTTTTTGGCTGCAGTCGTGTTTTTTACGATTCTGGTGGAAAAGCAGCAACATTTATCTGCGTAAAGGGAAGCGACATCTGCAGCACAGACCCGCAGCAGTCCGGATCGGGTCATGTGATCCCTGAATGCAGAAGTGATTCTAGTGAAATTACAACAGAGCAGCATGACAACACTCTGAGTCTCCACGATAACAGTCAGCTAAAACGTCTCATGAATGTTTCACGTCAGGTTCCAGGATGAAGAAAATGTCTTTAAATCGTCCTAAAAATAAAAACCCGGCTGGAAAAATAAAAGCAGAGTCCAACTCTCCGCCCCATTTATCCCTGATCTTCTAAGAATCCTTTAGTTTCAGTTTCAAGGAAGAGCGGGAACGACGGGAAGCTGCCAGCAGCCTCAGAGTTCGCTCTGTTCTCCTGCTCCACATGCCGCTCACATGAGACCTGCAGCTGTCCTCGTCCAGGAGACGTCCATCTGTCTTCCTGTCCAGCTGTCTTACATCGTTCTACTGCTTCTAACCTTTACTTATGGAGAAATTAATTATGTGGAATGATAAAGGGTTGGAGTTTAAGTCAACTGTGAGCCTTTGAGTGCATTTATGTCTTTATTTTCATAGCACAAAAATATTTTTAATTTGGCATGAAGTCATTCATTCATTCACCACATGAACTGAACTGTAAACATTTATTGTTACTATTCTCTAAAATCTGACACTGACTCGCATATTTCCTGTTTTTTTTATATGATTTTCTTTTATCTGTATTGTTTTATCCTCAGGGATCTGTTCTCGTTCACCAGATGTTTGCTGGACCCGCTGAGGTGTTTGAACTGGAGCTGCTCAGGTTGTCTTCAGAAAACTGTTTAGAAGACGAGTCCATCAGAGGGACAGCTCAGGTCAACTGTAAGGGCTGCGTCTCACGGCAGGATAATCGTGCTGATTTTTTCCCTCCTGACAATCTTAAACAGGTCTAGATCATCGTGATGGCTCTAAAGATAATCTGATAAATCCTGCCGTGGGTGGTGAGTTGAGTGATCCATTCGGCTCAGAATGATGTCGGGACCGCTCCGACCTCAAATCTGAGATATTCAACAAGTTTGATTTTTGTTTTTTTTTTGGTACACCACACAAGGACCAAACCTGATATATCTATGATTTTTTATCCTCTCGTGGAGTCTCTCAGTTTTTGAAAATCGTCAGACTGTTTTAAACTCTTGCAGTGCGACGCAGCCTTAAACCTTCAGGTGCATTTCTTTTTTTTACTTTAATAGCACAAAACGACATAATTTAACTCTCGAGGCATGAATTCATTCATTCACCACATGAACTGAACTGTAAACATCTGTTCTTTAAAATCTGACACTGACTCACTTATTGTCTGTTTTTTACATGATTTTCTTTATCTGCATGTTTTATCAGTGGTGTTCCTCAGGGATCCGTTCTCGTTAACCAGATGTTTGTTGTGGACCGGTTGTGGTGTTTGGTTTTAAGACCTGAGGACAAACTGGAGCTGCTCAGGTTTTCCACAGAAACCTGTTTAGAAGACGAGTCCATCAGAGGGACAGCTCAGGTCTGATCGTTTGTGTCGTGAAGTAATTTCTTTTCTACGATGGCATAAGAGTGAAAGTGAGAAACTCTGTTGATGTTTCCCGTCAACTTCTCACACATTTCTGCTGACCAGAAGGTTTTTTTTTCTTTCTTCTTTTCTTACAGAGCAAAGACGGAGCTGAACGATCTGCAGTCGAAGTGCAACACATCCTCAGCTCTTGTGACACACGGGGTCCAGAACAGCCTGAACTTTCTATTATTGAGCAGAAAGAGGAAGAGAGAGAACGGGGCAGTTGAGGTCCTGGGGGCCCTCTTCCTCTTCCTCCTCTTCATCCTGTTGCAGTCATGAATGAGCAGGTTTCTGGTCAATGGAATAGAGAAGTTGGTGGTCGTGTGTGAGATCTCTTATCGTTCATTCAGTAAACTTGTACAGAAAAAAAAAACGTCGGGGAGGCTAACGTCTCTTTTTGTTCTCTGTCTGCAGCAGACGTGAAAATACGACAAAAACTCTGCGTCTGCAGAAGAAAGGAAGCGGCTTGTTATAAAACCCGATCATCTGCTAAAACAGGAAACACAGGAAATGTTCAGTTTTTGATATATTTAGTTTATAAAACCGTATCTGGAGTCCTGCCAGTAATCAGAGGAAGTTCTCACCACATCCTCTACCTGGTGAACTTTTTCATGCCTTCACCAGAAAACATTTAGCAGATATCTTGATAAATGATGAAATCACTTTCAGTGAGGAGCCCCTCCTGGTGCAGGACCCCCCGCAGAGAATGGCCTCAGAATCCTGTAGAACTTTATCCAACATCATCTTTAAAATACATTTAAAGCAAACTGAGGCAAAGTTCTGTGTTCAGACAGATGCACACCAGAACCAGCAGTAATCGGTTCAAAAGCCTGCCTCTCTGATAGTATGGGGTTGCATTATTCACAGAGACACTTCTCGCTGATGATTTTTTCATTGCTTTTTAAAACTAAAACATTTAAAAACGATCTTTCACTCCAAAGTTCTCTAAACGTTTTAATATGAAGCTTCCTTATTTTCATTATGAACTTTTCATTTTCACAGGTCTGAGTTTATATTGAGTTTAAAATCGTGTCGACTAAAGAAAAAAAAGGAAGTTAAATTAAAAATGATATCATGTTGCTGCTGTTTTTATCTGATATTTTAGGCATTTCTGTCTAGTTGTCATTCAGTAAAACATCAGCTCGTCAGCTTGGTCTCTGTCCGCACCGATTGTTTGCTGGTCCTTCAGACCCTCCAGACCCTCCAGACCCAGCAGTTCTGAGACTTCCTGAGGAGAAACACTTTGAGGAGCTCCCATAGGAACCAGAAACCCCCGAAACAGTTTAAGAGCTGCAGAATTTTCAGCTAATATTCAGTTGAAGGAAATGTTAGATTCTAATTAAAGATATTTTTAAAGGAGAAAGAAGCTTCTGCTAAAGGTTAAACATACTTCAAACTTCTTTTTGTTGCTGTTTATTTAACTTAAATGGAAAAGAACAACTTAAAGAATAACATTTGTGCAGCTCTGGTTGGTTATTTGTTGATAAAAATCTGTCAAATATTTCTGAACAGCAGATTTTTTTCATAAGTTTAAAAACGTTTTGAAACCAAGATCGCAGCCAGAAGCACAAAATAAACATAATTTTTATTTGGAAAAATCCAAACAAGTGGTGTAAACAGAGCCTAGACTAAACAGGCTGCTGATGAGGTGAAGTGGCTGCAGCTGTGGCAGAAACTCATCGCTGCCTTTAGAAAATTGTGTTTCGCAGTTTCTCAAAATTTGAATTAAAAATTTGACCGCCGCTGATAGATTTCACTTTTTTTTTCTTGACGTGGAGTTTTACGAGTTAGTGGCGTGTGCACGTGAGTGTGTGTGTGTGTGTTTTAGTTTGGGAGGGGAGGGTTTCTGTGAAACTTTCAGAAACGTTTCTTGTCTTAAACAGAAGTCAGAGGTTTTACTGAGTATTATCACGTGTGTGTGTGAGTGTGTGTGTGGACAGGTTTTTCCTACTACGTAGGGAAAATTTCCTCAAAAAAAGCAGCCTCGTGGGGACTGAAGTGAATCCAAGTGCAAGTTACAGGTGCGGGGTTATGTTTAGGACCAAGGTTTAGGTTAGTTTTAGGGTCAGGTAGGTTCCTGTGAGGTTAATTTTAGGGCATATGGTCAGGGTTAGGCTATAAAGTAAAAAAAAAATGAATGGAAGTCAATGGAAGGTCCCCACGGGGTTCAGAAACAAACATGTGTGTGTGTGTGTGTGTGTGTATGTGTGTTTGTATACTTGTATTTGTATTTGTTACCTTAGGACCGTTTCTGGTATACACACCTACATTGTCAAGACAAGTAGTCCTACTGGGGACCAAAGACTGGTCCTAATTTGGTGGAACTCTATTTTTGGGTTGGGGGTTTGGTTTAGGACCAAGGTGTGAATTGAGTTTAGGTTAGTTTTAGGATAAATGATCAGTGTTAGGCTATAGAAACTACTGGAAATGAATGGAAGTCAATGAACGGTCCTAATAAGGATAGAAATACAAACGTGGGTGGGTGTTTGTGTGTGCTTGCGACAAGGAAGACGTCAGTGAGCGGCTGGAGATTTATTACCGAGGGAATATTAAAAATGATACACAACAGCAGCAATTTTGTAGTTAGTTTAAAAATATTGAGCCACATATTCACTAAAATTAGCTGATTTTGTGTTTTTTTGTTTGTTTGGTTGTTTTTTTAGCAACTGGAGGATTAATCTAAAGATTTATTATCGAGGGAATAATAAAGACGACACAAAACAGCAACTTTGTAGTTAGTTTAAAAATATTTAACCACCACAGAATCACTAAAGTAAGTTAATTCAGTTTGTTTTGTTTGATACAAGGCAGATGTCTGTAACACAGTAAATACGTTGAGCACAGCTGAGTTCTGCTCCACGCCTCTTGTGGTTCCGTGTTGTTGGGGTTCTTTTAACGCGTACATGTGAGCAGGACCTGGCTGGCTTCACCTGTTATCTTATGAATGACCTGAGGGGAATAAAGTCGGACAGGTCTGTGTGGCAATTTTGCAGAATTGTCTTGTGAATCAGGCTATTATTTGATAAAGTGTATTTCTGCCTGCTTCACCAAGTTTTTGAATTTGTAATACATCATTCAGTCATAAATAAGCCTTCTTAAAGTGTCATATTTAGGAGCTCAGAGCCAGACTGCCTTGTTTTATGTTTTTTTTATAAGTCTTTATAGGGAAGTCCCAACAACAGGCAGAACTGTGTTAAACTTGTACAGTTTGTACGTTTTTAGTCGCTTCAACTAGCCAGTTGTCAAAAAATAGTAAATCGGTTTCAAAACATGTCATGTTTGAAAGTGATTAGTAATCAAATTTTAGTTGTTTTTTTTTTTTTTTATTGGTGTCCCAATGCCAGAATCTGTATCTGTATTTTTTGTGCGTGGACGTTCACATTTTAAACGTGACCGCCATCACACTCCAGTGTGAATGCTTTATGCTGTAGGGAAACCCCATCAATGCAACGTGCATGTGCAGAAGATGACGTGATGTCACATTCAGCGCTCTTTGTACAGGAGGAAACAGGTCTCTACCCATGGATGACCCATGCCCATGTTGCCCACGTTAGCATGTTGATTCTGAAGTTGTTGTGCAATCAGAGATGATGAGTTCACAGGCTTGTTTAGTTCACTGTTAACATTTTAACCAGCATCTGTCCGGCTGCTCCGGTGAGCGTGTCTTTAGTGAACAAGAGCGGTGCCACATGCTCAAAGTAAAACTAACTATAATGATCCAGTAACTCTAGTATTGATACGGTCCAACAAAAACGTTACGATCATATTTCTGTGGATTATCAGTCATCTAGGACATGGAAAATTAAAAGAAAAGGATTAAGCAACTGGACGTCTGTTCTATATCTGAAGGTGTGTGGAGCTACAAGATGTAAACTTTATGACTCAGTTAGTGTCAATATTATTTAGATCCATCCGTATACCCGCCCCTCACTGATGTAAGTCAAATAAAATACGACATGAACATTCAGACTGCAGTCGCTCTGCAAATCATCTGGGGCCTCATTTATAAAGGATTGCGTGGAAACCATACTAAAAGTGAACGTACGGCCAAAAGGCAAAAATGGTGTACGCCAAAAAAAATCAGATTTATAAAACCTTGTGCACGCACACTTTCAAGCAATTTCTCTTTATAGATCACAGCTGGTCGGCAGACTTTGCGCACAAGGTCCCGCTTCAGGTTCTTCCCTCTACACACCCACTCTCAACCATAAACAGTCAATGCAAAGTAATTCATGAATATTAAGGTGTATTTAAATGAGTCAGCTGATCAATGTTAACTAAAGCGATTGGCCGGTTCAGACATGTGCTCCATCTGGAGGATGACAGGTGCTGACAACTGTTCATGTGAACAAATTGTCCATAATTGACACAGATTTTCCCTCATTTTGCAGGTTTACAGACGTTTAGAGCGATCTCACGATTTGTTTTAAAACTCAGCTTCAAATTTATTTTTTTCTCAGAGCCTGCAGGACGATAAAAACAATAAATAAAATTAAATAAGTCAGATAAAGTTAGAAATAAGTTCACCAATCTTCTCCCCCTCCTGCCTGCGCTCCTCAGCCCCTCACACATCTCCACACCCGCGTGTGTGAGAAATACGGATTTTAAAAAGGAAACCTTTTGGCTCTAACGCAGCCACCACTGGCGAGGGTGGGCGCGCCCTGCGCGAGTACTTAAACTGTGAACCGAGCCTTTTGCTGTCCTGCTGTTGAAATGTCTCTCGTTGGTGAGGGGTCTGTGGGTCAGGGGCCTGTGGGTCAGGGTCGTCTAAGGAGGAAGGAGATGGATGGAGATGCGTGAACTTTTATTTAAGATTTGAGTTTTTTATTTCAAAAGTCCTTATGGCTCAGCAGCAGAAGCAAAAATAATACTGTTAACAAAGCTTATGATAAAGATGATCTAAAATCTAAGTCTGATTATGAAGTGAAATTAAATAATTGAGAGTGATCATGATCCAGTGTGGATATAATTCCTCTCTTCACCATCTGTGTCGCAGCTTCCCGTCTCCAAAATGAGCGTACGCATGGGTCAGAGCTGCAGTGAGGGACCGCACATTTTCACATCAAGTTTGGATTTTATAAATTACAACCTTTGCGTGAAAAGTGGCGTACGCAATTTTCTGGCCTTGTTTTGTGCGTACGCAAGCTTTATAAATCCGACCCCAGAGCCTGTTGTAGGTATCTCAACAGCAGTCTGTAGGACTACAGGCCTGGATTAGACTTTTAACAGTGCACCCCTAGAAGCACCCCTGTTTTACAGATGGCACATACAAAAACACACAAAATGTACCTAAAACATCACAATATTTTATAAAATTAAAAAAAGCATTTTAAAGCACAACAGCAAAAACCAATATTTTAAAATGGTGAAATCTTTTGTTTTATCCTGACTGCCATATCCTGTGGCTGTTTCAGACATGTTTTTCTCTCCTTTCCATCATGGCAGAAAGCCTGAGTACCAATCATTTTGAAAAAAGAAAAACCCAGCAGGTTTCCTCTAATGTGATCCCATGAAACTTTGAAAAATCAGTAGCTTATGTAGCTCAGGCACATTTCCACTTCCTTTTACTCATGCCTGGGTTTTTTTCTGGTTAAATAACAGAAGTAATAAAATGCTGAGGGTTGGAAATGGGAACGATGGGTAAGGATTTATTATGAAAATGAAAAAAAAAAAATCCATAATACCTAATAATTTCATTAATTATTTATTTATGAGATTGGACTGAGTGTCTGGACATGTGATACTGCAGAACACATCCAGTTTCAAGAGTGGGTGATAAATCTCTGAACATCCATAAACATCACCAGTTGGCTTCATGTGGGTGTTTTGACACAGAATGAATCAAATCAACATTTTTACATCTGTGTTAAAGTGAACCTCGGAGCAAATGTTGCAGCTGATAAGCCTCAGTATTACCTAAGAAAATATTCTAAACGGAAAAGGCATCAAAATATTTGTTTTTCCCACATTTTGCTTTATGTTTATATAGCATTGATGAAGTCAGTACCTCACAAGGTAATGACTGGCTACCTACAGTGAATAAAAGAGCATTTAACAAAATCAGGACCTTTAAATAAGAGTTAAATCGTGGCTTCTCAGGGACAGTCATACCAGAATATTGTAGCTCAGAAATCAGTGTCCTTTGTGCTGCTGAGTCTAATCTTTTTGCCAAAATTCAGACATAAGTCTGAACTTCTACAGACAGCCAGGCAGGTAGGCAAGAATAGGGATCTTTTTATTAGAAAAGCAACTGCAATAAAACATTATAAATAATTGTAAATAACATTATGAACAATCTCACAAGATATTTCAACTCAGAGTAGATGTACAGTAAAGATAAGTCTTAGATAATACCACACCAAATATTTGAGTTGTGACGTTCACAACAATCTGAATTGTTTAAACAGCTCCTTACAACAATCGGAACCGAGCTGTGGACAGTAAAGAGCTGTTTTTAGTTTTATTTTAGTTTTACTCCTTGTAATATATTTCCTCCTTAACCACAGAGACAATTGCTCCTCCTTTGCTTTTTATGGAAAACAGGCAGAGCAGTGAAGTACAGCAGCTCAGGGGGAAAGGGGGTACTTAACAAAACACAGTTCCACTCTTGTGACGCTATTATCTCTCCCTACATGATGACGTCATTTGTTCAAAATTGAACGGCTTTATGAAACAAATGCATTGTCAAGATCCCCTCAAAGAGCCATTCATCCCATCTCTACCAAATACTAAATATTTGAGACAAAAGAAAAACTCATTGCGATTTGTATTTGCTACAGAAACCTGGCTGTGGGTAATTAGTTGTAAATGTACCGGTATACATCCAATATAAGCAGGTTATAACTATTTTTGTGTTGGCAATGTTAGGTTACCTATTACAGCCACTTTGATTTTGATAGACTCTGTCAGTTTTGATGTACATCTGAAAGTTTCATTATAAACTGACCTATGCTTCGTGAGAAAATCTGCAAACAGACTGACTTTAACAGTAAATGCCAACGCTTTAAGAAAATATTTTGTACATATGTAGTTAGCACTCTGAGTAAGCATGACTCTCACCTACTACCACATCAAATTTTAGTAAAATGTTTGTGTTAGTTTAAGACAATTTTGTGTTGGATCATGTTATTAGCATTGACCCTCTATTCAGATGTGTTCTCAGATGTAGAATCCAACAACACTGTGAGTGATGATGAATTGATGGCGCCAGGAGGATTTTTACCGTTCCACCAAATAAAAAGCCTGTTTTAAAAAGAAAAGGCTGTTTGATAAAATATTGGAGAATCTAGTTCACTTTCATACTTCTTGTTCAAAAGAGGTGCTAAATACCTAGCAACAACCTACATCTTCAGAGCATTGAAGGCCTTCCATCAACTCAAGAGGTTTAAAGACAAAACATGAGAGCTATCGAAAATCTAAACAAAACATAGAGTACAAAGTATTATTGTTCTTATTTATGCATTGAAAGTATTCTCCGACATGATAAGGCCATGAACTCTGCCATCTGATGGTCATTCTATGACATTCTATATATTTCTTTATACTTTTTTTCAACCATAGATTTCAGAGCCTGTTGAATTGACAGAGGCTATGTGGGGTCTAGTTTCTGGACAAGGGCTTTAAATACTTTGTTTTCCACCACTTTAAATTGTTCAGCATAGGTTACTACCATGTCTGCCAGTTCTTTGTCCAGTTCAGAAACATATATTTTGTGAAAATTATTCAGACATATTTAACTTGTATTTTCTTGTCATTGCCAGTGTGCTGCAGTGGTAGGAGTAGCAGCTGCTGAAGCACAGGGTCAGGTCTCTGGGTGTTTGGAGTGTAGGTGTTGCTGTAACTCAACACCTGAGCACATGTAAGACACTTGACTTCCTCTGGTGAAATTAAGTCAAAGTGCTCCCAAGCATAGAAAGGTGTTCTCTTAGGGCCACTGACTTTTCCTCCATGGTGGTCCCTCCCTATTTCAGTAACTCCTTCTTTAAACTCAAGCCCCAAGACAGCTCAGTCCGGGTCTGATGCGTGTTCTGTCCTCCCCCCAAGCATTCAGAAAAAACATGAAGGCGGAGAGGCGAGTAAAATAAAGCCCACCTCTGATGTGCCCCTGATCCGCAAGTGGAGGTAGTCGGGTCCAAGCGCGACTCACCCACTTGTGAAGAAGCAATACATGGATCTGCGCTCAGAAAATGATACTGAGCTAATGACATCAGTGAGCGACCACAGGATCTAACAAACATTTATTACAGAGGGATATTAAAAATGACACGAAACAGCAACTTTGTATTTGGTTTAAAAAAATGTTGGGCCACAGGTTTGCTATAATGAGCTGATTTCATTCTCGTTTTTTTCTTTCTAATACAACGCAGAGCCAGTGAGCGGTGGAGGATTAATTTACAGATTTTACAGAGAGAATATTAAAAATTACACAGAACAGCAACTGTGTGGCTAGATTAAAAAAACATTTAACCACAAAATCAGTAAAATGAGTTGTGTGTGTGTTCTGTGTGTGCTTTATACAAGGAAGAAGTAAGTGCGGCTGGACAAATGACAGAACAGCAACCTTGTAGTTTAAAAAATATTGTGCCACAGGTTTGCTATAATGAGCTGATTTCGTTCTTTTTTTTTTTTTGATACGACGCAGAGCCAGTGAGCGACGGAGGATTAATCTACAGATTTTACAGAGAGAATATTAAAAATGACACAAAACAGCAACTTTTTAGTTAGTTTAAAAATATTAAACTGCCACAGAATCGCTAAAGTAAGTTAATTTAGTTTGTTTTGTTTGATACAAGGCAGCAGACGTCTGTCCCAGAATAAATACGTCTCTCCACTTCAGCCCAGCTGAGTTCTGCTCCACGCTTCTTTTGGCTCCGCGCTGCTGGTTCATTTATGAATGCGTTCATGTGAGCGGGACCTGCCCGCCTTCACCTGTGACCTTATGAATGACCCGGGGGGGATTAAAGCCGGACAGGTCAGTGCGGCGATAGCCTGGCCCTTGCCTTCCTGCAGTTCCGCTCAATTCTAGTTTCCCTTCACTGCTCAGTCTGGGATTTCTCCCATAGACAAGGATTTCTTCGGTAGAATTTTTACCTGGTTAGGGTTAGGGGCCAATCAGCAAACAGAAGGAGGAGTTTTGAACAACAACGTCGATTTTCTGCGCTGCGTCTGTTTGTAATTTAGCAGTGGCAGTGAATGAAGTGATGGAAGCCAGTTCGTGTTAAGTCTCCCAAATTAAATTAAATGTCTGACAAAGCCTGCAGCATCATTTACAACCATCTCGTTCAGCTCCGTATTTCTCTCCTCTCAGTAGTGTTGTTTACAGCGGACAGAATTTATGGTTAGCTTCCTAGCTTAGCCTCCTTCAAAGAGGAGCTGGCGCAGGTGCACACATACGTGGTGGCCAAACAATCCAATGATTTTAAACTTCAACAGAGGCCATGCCTCCAGCAAGCAATCGCTTCTCAATAGCCGAGAGTCCAGACCCTCAGTCCGAAGCAAAGTGAAAGACAAGGGGCTGGTTTTTACCAGGCTAGTGCGGTGATAATGTGGATGTGACTTTTGAAAGAGGCTTTAGTCTCACTCACACACCCAGAATTGCACACAACCACTTAAACTCAATCTAAACTCACTGTTGCAGAATCTCTTTTTCTATCCATTTATAATCTTGATTTTAGAAATCACAAATGTCATCTCATGAACCAATAATTGGAAGGGCGATTCAGAATCATATAAAGCATTGAGATAAAAACAAGCTCCTTCTATCATTATTCCTGTGAAACTGTACATCTCGAGCTGAGCGTTTAGAGCAGAGTTTAACTTTTCAACCTTGGCGCCAAACTTGTCAAACCTAAAGTACCACAAGGCCCATTCTGATTAACAATGTAAGGATCAAAGTGACATTTCATCCAAATCTTGGTTTAATTTGTATTGTACTTTCATTATAACTATGTCGGATAGTCAAATCTCAGATTCAGGAAGAGCAGTGTGGTTTTCGTCCTGGTCGTGGAACAGCGGACCAGCTCTACACCCTCAGCAGGGTCACTCGGGGACTCCTGTGGGGGGTACTCCGGGAGTATGGGGTACCAGGCTCGTTGATACAGGCTGTTAGGTCCCTGTACGACCGGTACCAGAGTTTGGTCCGCATTGCTGGCAGTAAGTCGGACTCGTATCCTGTGAGAGTTGGACTCCGCTAAGGTTGACCTTTGTCACCGATTCTGTTCATAACATTTCTGGACAGAATTTCTAGGTGCAACCAAGGTGTTGAGGGGATCCGTTTTGGTGACCTTAGGATCGTATCTCTGCTTTTTGCAGATGTTGTGGTCCTACTGGCTTCATCAGATTGTGATCTCCAGCTGTCACTGGATCAGTTTGCAGCCGAGTGTGAAGCGGCCGGGATGAGGATCAGTGCCTCCAAATCTGAGACCATGGTCTTGAGTGCTCTCTCTGGGTCAGGTAGGAGGCCCTTCCCAAAGTGGAGGAGTTTAAGTATCTCGGGGTCTTGTTCACAAATGGGGGAAGAATGGAGCCTGAGATCGATAGGCGGATTGGTGCTGCATTAGCAGTGATGCGGGCGCTGTACCGATCTGTTGTGGTGAAGTGAGAGCTGAGCCAGAAGGCAAAGCTCTCAATTTGCCGGTCGGTCTACGTTCCAACCTTCATCTATGGTCATGAGCTTTGGGTAGTGACCGAAAGAACGAGATCGCGGATACAAGCGGCTGAAATGTGTTTCCTCCGCAGGGTGGCTGGGCTCTCCCTTAGAGATAGGGTGAGAAGCTTGGTCATCCGGGAGGGACTCAGAGTAGTGCCGCTGCTCCGCCACGTCGAGACGAGCCAGTTAAGGTGGCTCGGGCATCTGGTTAGGATGCCTCCTGGACGCCTCCCTGGTGAGGTGTTCCAGGCACGTC
>JARVJO010000365.1:26405639-26429181 GCA_031762555.1 Cynodonichthys magdalenae | reverse complement strand
TCCATGAACCACGTGACCGCGTGTCGGCTAGTTCAAAGAGTGTCGCAACTCTCTCTCTATAGGGCTCTGGTTTGGACGTGTGCAGAAGAGGAACATATTGGTAGAAGGATGCTGGAGAGGACACGGAAGTAGGTCAGTTTGAGCCCGTTTCATACCTGGAGACCACTCCCCCCGACAGAGCCAAACCAGAAGCTTTCCTCGGGCCAAACTGCAGCAGGTGTGTGTTGCACAACAGGTGGTCATGTACCTGACAGGTGAGAGAGCGTTCCTTATCTGGTTCCACAGGAATTTCTTTTAAAATATTAGTGGTTTCACCTAAATGTCTTTGCTCTTGGTGCGGTTCGCTTCGGATTTTGCCCTGACGTCATCATGCTGCAACAAAAAAAAACCCGATGCTGTTGGAAAAAGGAACTTTAGAACTTAAATTCAATATATGTTCATTGAAAACATTTTGGATGGTACCCGTGGTAATTTGGTAACCGAAAGATTGAAATGCAGCTTAAACACCGGCCGCAACTGTAAGTTTAACGTACGGAAGAATTAGCATCGCTTGCTAGCAGAATTAGCGGTTGCTTTTGTCGCAGGATGAAGACGTCATAACAAATCTCAGCACACCAACGGCTAAGCTGTGTTCCATTCCAAAAACTGAAAATGTAACATTTTAGCCACAATATTTATACATAATTTTACAGTTAGATTGAGGATTTAACAGTCAGACACAACATTTAACATTTAAAATCAACATTTGGTAAGGAATAGCCAAGAGCAGTGAACTAAGTAACGATAAAATGTTAGTGGTTAGTAGGCTAGTTTTAGGGGTTTTCACTCTGAAAATGAGCTTAATAATTTTTTAACACTTTATTTTACACTCGCGCCCCATATCTGCACGTGCACATTGTTAACAAATATGTTGCCACCCTTTTTTTAAAAATTTGAAGCATAAAATAGTCTTAATATGCTTAGATTGTGGAAAATAGTGAAAAAAAATGTTCCTTTGTGTCACAATTCCTGAAGTCTGACAACTATGAAAACTATTTCTGGTTTTCCTGAGTCTTTGTGTTGAAGGATTTAAGTTTATTCAGCTTGAAAACGCCTTTTTTTCTGTAAAATTCTTGAGCTGTTTCTCATGTTTTGCTCTTTTAGTGTCTTTCAACAGGAGCTCACAGCATGATGGCTCCACCCCCGTGCTTCACAGGTAATAATATTGTGTGTTTTTAAGATGTCAGGTTTGTTTTTGTATAAAAAGGTCAAATTCTTCATGTTAATGAGAGTTTGAAGGAGTTTTGAAAGACTTCTGAGGTAAAAGGGGAATTTTGATTTGCATTTTTTTTTTGCCTCTTTGACCAGTTTTCCAGGAAAACTCAGTCATCCTGAAACTCATCTTGACCTCAAACCTTTCTGGACTGAGTTAACAATTCAGGAAATGACTGCAAGAATCAAACTATTTTATACTATTTTATCCAAGTTTTATATTTAAATTCGAAGTCCTAAATCTTTAGATGGCACTTGTTTTTGTCATCTTTTTTATTTTAAAAGGGTTTATTATTGTTGAGATAATTAGGTTAAATGAGCCTGAGATGATTGCGTTATTGTTTATTATAAACATTAAACAGGACAGAGAAGATTATGAGAAAATAAAATCCTTTTTTATAACTCTTTAAACATCTTTAGAAGAGGAAATATCATAAAGTGATTATTGAGGATAATAAACTGTATTATTTTAGTGTTTTTTAGGAAGGGTTTTGTGTAATAAAACAGAATATTTTCAGCTCTGTGGGGCAGGATGAGTCAGGAAAGGTGTGTCAGATAACAGGTAATCTGACTCAGAGGCCATAAAATCCTTTTCATCTCTGACAGATTATTGGAGAAGCCTAATAAATTATTAAACCTTAATCTCCGTTACCCTGCTGAGTTTATGAGTTAGAAAGTGGAGTTTGACACCAGCTGTTTCCTTATGTTTACATGTTTAAACCTTAATCTCTTAATCTTATTGCTGTTTAGATAGAGGCAGATGTTTTATTTACAGACCAACACTTTACAAATAAGCTACATAAAATAATTTTTACTCATTTATTACTTTATTTTTTCTTTTCTAAAAGTGTTTTTCAACGTTTTGTTTTCACTCCTTTCTTTCTTTCTTTTTTTTTTTCCTTTGGCTGCTTTATCTTTCATTTTCAATCCAGTCTTTGTAAACAATAATTTCTGGAGCAATTTTTCTTATTTTTAAGCCTCTTAACTTTGACCATTTAGGTGACAAAATGCTCCTAAAATCAAGAGATGCTTGGCGAGGTCTTTGTAGGATCTTGACAAGGACTTTCCAGGCTCTTGGCGAGGACTTTGAAGGTCTTTGCAGGGTCTTTGCAGGGTCGTGTGGAGGTCTTGGGGAAATCTTTGGACAGGCTGGTGCACACTGAGATCATGTCAGAATCATTGTGGAAACATGCTGCAGAAGATCTGATTTTAGGCACAATCCAGTCATTTTAACCAAATTTACACTTGCATGCATTTCTGAAGCCAGGCAAGCAGAGAAGCTAATGACCCTCAGGAGGTAGGGGAGTGGGATTAATGTGCATAAATGGAGCAGATTAAACTCTGCAGCCTCCCCTCGATTTGGTTTTAGTCCAGTTTCTTTCATTTTAAACGTTTTGAGTTTTACATTTGGAACACACGCAGAGTCCACTTGTCTTTGATAAAAAATGTCTTGTCATGGAGTTTAACATGTTAACACATTAATCTGTTGCTTTAGCTCTATATTTGTTAACTTTATTTAATCCTTTGTAAAGAAAGATGAGCTAAAAGTCTCTGGAATAACAGATGCCTGGAGTTTTTTCCAAGAGCAGCAGGGTTATATCTGATACTGTTGGAAAAATGGGTGGGGTGCAGCTGAAACCTGTGTGTGTGTGTGTGTGTGTGTGTGAGTTGTACAGTAGCTGACTGGTTCTTCAGTGACCCAGCTAGTCTGACTCATTCATTCTGGTCGGCCACATCAAAGAAGAGGGCAGAAGGAGAAAGGAAGATGAACATAGGAAAAGATGAGAAACTCAGAAGCAAAGATTTGCTCACTCCAATTTTTAAAGATGAAAATAACGAGAAGACCAACAAAAAGTTTGAAACGCAGCTAAACCTGAACCACATTCTGACATGGACAACATGTTCTTCAACAACTAGTGTCTCTGTTCAACCCGGTTTTGTTTTACCCTCTGATTTATTTCCCAGTAATCTGTGGACATTCTCTGCAGATCTTTAGTTCCTTAGGCTTTTGCTAATTTTAGCTTCTACCCAACCGTTTTGCTACTTGTAGCTTTTAGGTATCCTGTTGCTACAATTTAGCTTTTAGTTTTTACCCACTTTCCTTCTTTTATACGATATTTTACCACTTTTATTCCTTAGCTAAAATATTGCTAGTTTTGAATGTTGGCTACAATTTAGATTTTAGTTTTTACTTTGCTGCTTTTTCATCAGCTTTTTACTTTTAGCCTTTAGCTGCAATATTGCTACTTTTAGCAATAAGCTATAATTATGCTACTTGTAGCTTTTACTTTTACATTTTGCCGTTTTTGAACTTTTAAAAGCCTTGACTACTTCTAGCTAGCCTTTTGTTATTTTTATCTTTTTATAGCTACATTTAGCAGTTAGAATTAAGTATTTATATTATTCTTTTTAGCCAGAATTTTGGGATTTTTTTTTACTTTTAAAAACCACAAACGTCTATTAAACCATATGCTACATTTTGCCTTTAGCAAGAATGTTATTTTTAGCCGTTAGCTAGAGTTTAGCTTTTAGTTTTTAATTTATTACTTTTTTCCTTTTTTTAGCTTCTATCCAGCCTTTTTGTATTTTAGCTTTTAAAAATCATTAACCCTCTTTTTAGCTAGCCTTTTTGCTATTTTTAGCTTTTAAATACCATAAACGTCTATTAAACCATATGCTACATTTTGCCTTTAGCAACAATGTTATTTTTAGCCGTTAGCTAGACTTTAGCTTTTTGTTTTTACTTCTATCTTGCCTTTTGCTATTTTAGCTTTTAAAAATCCTTAACCTACTTTTAGCTAGCCTTTTTGCTTTTTTAGCTTCTATTCAACCTTATTGCTACTTGTAACTTTTAGGTACCCTTTTCCTACTTTTAGCCTTTAGCTTGCCATTGTTATTTTTCTAATGTACTAATTTAAGCTTTTAAACCCATTTGTGATACCTTTAGCTCTTAGGTACTCTATCTTCTACCTTGTATGTACTCTTTTGGCTTTGATCTGCTCCAGACTTTTTCTCTATGGGAAAACTGAGAAAAAAAGTCTCGTTTGACTCCTTCGATTTTTAGCGATGAGAGAGTTTAGCTCAATATGTATAAAACTGATGTTAATTAATTAAGGATTTTTAAGCCTCGTGATTAAAATCCCTCCAGTGTTCCTTTCAAACAGTAAATATGTGGCAGCTGTTTTCATTCATCACCTTCATCATCATCATCATGTGTTCACGCCGGGATGTGTAATCCTCATGTATCCTGGATTATGACTCAACAGCCGGTAAATCGGTACTTTCTCTCTCCCTCCAGCTCCCTCTCAGACGTTTTACAGCAGCTCCACATTCCTCTCATCTGTAACTCATTACCCAGATTCCTCTGCTCCTTTGCCAGGCCAGGAGCCCTCCCCCCGCCTGATAACCAGCTTCGATGATGCACTTCCTGTGTCCGTCACCGCCTCCCAGAGTCATGCAAAAATAATAAAGCTGCATTATATCAGAGTCACGAGCGCCGATCCTGACTCTGCAGAACAACTGCTGGGGATGCCAGGAAAGTCTGAATGTGTTTCTGTTCCCTCGTGTGTAGACCTTCTGCTGTCTTTAGCTGTGTGTGTGTGTGTAAAAGTTTCTTATTTTCTTTAGCTGTGTGTGTGGTTCGGCTCGTTAAAAAGATCCCACGCTGTTTGAAAGAAAAATCTCATCGTCGCTTAAATCAAAGGAGACAAACGTGAGACGATTTTCTCACGGTTTTCTCACTCAGAGGGTGAAATGTTCTGCAGGACACCTAAACACAGTTATATTAAATAAGCTGAAACTAAGTTCTTAAAGTTAATACAACAAAAACAGAAGCTAAAATAAACACAACACTAGCTAAAAGTACCACAAAGGTACAGTACATAAAAGTGGAGAGAAAAATAAATGTAAAAGTAGAAAACTACCTAAAAAAATAAATAAAAGCTAAAAATAGAATATGACAAGCTAAAATCTACAAATAGCTGAAAGCTACAAGTAGCAAAAAATGTTGGATAGAAGCTAAAATATCAAAAGGCTAGCTAAAAACTAAAAGAACCAAAATTTTGGCTAAAAGTAGCAAAAGGTTTGATTCAGGATAAAAATAGAAAGCTGGTAACTAAAAGTTGAATGTACCTCGGAGAAAAGAAATGAAAGTTAAAATTAGCTAAATCCTAGCTAAAAGCTAAAAATGGAAACAAATAGCTAAAGGCTAAAAGTAGCTAAATACTTGCTAAAAGAAGCAAAGGGGTGGGTAAAAGCTAAATATAAGAAATTTCTAGTTAAATTCTAAAAGTAGCATAAATGTACCTACAGGCTAAAAGTAGCAAACAAATACTTAAAATGCTACAATGGGCAGAAAGTTAGATGGAAGCTAAAAATAGCAAAAGGCTAACTTAAATGTTAAAAATGGGTTAATGGAAACTCAAAGCTAAAAATGGAGGAAAAAAAGCAAAAATTTAATTTTATTTTAAGTCTAACCCCTAATTTACACTAGATGCTGCTTCGCTGTGCTGCAGTCCGACCTCCGCAGTAAATACACAACCATTCTAATTAAAGAGCGGATTTACACTGCGAAGTTTCAAAAAGACGACAGCGATATAGTTTCAACCATATATATCAAAAGCTTTTACATCCATGTTTTCAGCTGTTTGGAGTTTGTCTTTCACAGAAGTAATTATTTTTTGCTCTGAATTTCACATTTATCACAGGATTTATCGCACAATCTCCTTCCTGCACACACACTGTGTCACAGCAGAGCGGAGGGGAGTCGTTCGAATCTACAGTAAATCTGCGGGAAAAGTAGCATAAGAAGTAAAAAAAAAAATTTAAAGATGCTGAAGCAAATGCAAATGTGGGAGTGGTGACTCGGCATTTTTAAATGCTGACTCAGTCTTCACACAAAAAAATTCATACAATTTAAAATAGGCCAGCGTAAATTTAGTAACATGTTTAAATCATAAATAAAACCCAGAAAATACAAACCTGTAAGACAAAGAATCTATAAGCTGAAATTCGTCTGTGTTGCTGTTTTACAGTTAATTGAAGCTGATGGGGAGTATTGATCAGCCTGTAGGAGTGATGGATCATTTTAGTATTGATTCTTCTGAGTGGTTTCCTTTCTGTTGTTTCCTGCAGGCAGCTGTCTCTTCTCACTGACTCCCATCTCTTAAAACATTTATGACCGTCTCACGAAAAGATGAATAATCTGAGTCAAATTCAGCCTCGACCGGTTTAACTGAGCCTCATTATTGGATTATTTTTAGTTATTTTATTGCAGTTTGAGGGAGATTCCCTCACAGTTCAGTTTAATTTTTCCTTTTGTTCCGTCTCAGAGGGAAGCTGACAAACCTCACAACGGTGTGTCTCGGCGACACATTGACACTGAAATGTGAGCAGGGTGACACCTTCAAGTCTGAAAAGGTGTTTAGACAAAACAAATATTTTACTGATTCTAACACAAACTGAAAAGAAGAAACTGGAAATAAAACATCACAACATTTCGATCAGGTTCTTGACTCGTCGCAGCTCCTTAATTCTTTTCTTTTTGAGCCGTTCTGTTGTAGATCAGCTGCTGTGTTTCAGATTGTGGTCCTGTTGGACCCGGTTCGGTCCGAGTTTCAGCTGTCGGGACAGATGGCCTCACATTTGACTCAGGAGAAGTCAAGCAGCCAAATTTTGGACAAACTGAAGACGAGAAAAAGAACCGAGGGAATTACAGTTAGGACACAAAAACAAGATTTTTAGTTTGTAGAAAGATCATTGAAGGAATATTCTTGTGATGGTGGTTAAATGGATGTAACCAAACTGCAGTTTCAAGATGTTTCTTGTGTTTGATTTGGTCAAAGATGAGCTCCAGGTGTTAACAGTGACACATTATCATACTAACAAAGAAGGATCTCACCAGCTTTCACACTTTGTTTCCGTTTGAATAGAACTGTGAGATTCAGGAGGCTCCAGAGTCTGATCCATCATGCAGGAATTTCCACACATTTTAACTTCGTTTTATTAGAATGGAAATAAATTGGGTGGATTACAGTATAATTTCAATAGAAGAAAAGGTTCTCTCTTATCTGTCATCTTTGTTGGCCTGAAAAAAGTTGCATGAAGCTATTTTCAAACAAATGTAGCAACTTTGGAGGTTTCATTAGGAATCAAGTCACAGACAAGTTATAATTTCTCAATTTTACTCAAAAGAAAACATGTTTTTAGTGATTTCTGGGCTAGAATCTGAAGCAAGCTGTTTTTAAATATCAAAATTTTTGTTTTGACCCTCCCGACAAAGCAAATGTTAAATATAATTTTACACAGAGACTTGCCAGTTAATGTAAAATAACAGCTTAAACGTAATACACTGCAGGGATTTAAAAACTGCAGCACTATTAAGTATTTTTAACCAAAACGGTTTACTAATCCAGTGCGTTTTCTTTTCCTGGGGTTCCTCAGGGATGTGTGTTCAGTCCCATGACTACACAAATAAGCTTGTTTGATCACGACAGAACAGTTATGGGATGCCGGTTGTTATAGGAGACTGCTGCGGCGTAACTGACAGGAAGACTGCGACCTGTGGTGAGATTGTCTCAGAGAAGTTGTCGAGGTCTCACTACCCTCCTTGGAGACAATTTACAAAGCTTTGCAAAGAGGAAAAACCCAGTGTGGTGAGACATCACTCACCCTGCCTGTAAGGTGTTTACCCTCCTGACATATCCCTCTATCAAATCACAAACTAGAATGATTGATATCTTCATTACTCCGATTAGAGCTGATGAAGTGGGTGCGATCTGGACGTTGTGTAGAGGTTTGGACCAGGCGACAGGAAGGGATGCCAGGATATGGGTTGTGTGTTTGAGTTTAATTTGTTTATCTTGACTTTTATAACTGACCAGCAGTGAGTTTACGCTGCTGTTCAGTACAATAAAACCAGGAACGTTCATTCATATGGCTGAGTTCCCTCGGTGTAAAGCAGCTATAAAAAGCCTAATGACTCTTTCCTTGGCTCGGTCAGCTGTGCTGGACTCGTTTTGAACCTTTTGGACCCACAACTTTTCCATCAGAAGTAAGACTTCTTTCAACTCATAGTATTTGGACAAGTGTGAGTGTTCCTTACTTAATTGAGTTTTTCTTGCTGTGTGACATCTTTAACACCTAAAAGGTTGTAAATCAACTTCGACATCTCTTTTCGTGTATCTGCAGAATGAACTGTTACAGTTCACACAGAGATACGATCTTCTGACATGAGCCCAACCATGAAACAAACCCGACTCACTCGGGTGTTTCTGCTGATCGTGCACTTTAATCAGCCGCATCTCTTAATTCTTTTCTTTTTCTTCAGAGTCAAGGTGACTGAGTTCATGCAAATGAGGGCGCTCGTGGGGGGGAGGTCCCACTCTGTGGAAAAACAAATGAAGTGTCTCGAGTGTCATAAAAAAATTCCCCTCTCTGACATCTGACTTGTTGCTTCTGTGGTTCAGAAGAACGAGTGCGAAGGAGATGATAAAAAAAAGAAGTGCAGCTTTCAAGGTGAAGAGCAGATTCAGCTTCAGATATGTGAGAGATTCGGTTTAGTCATGTGGGCTTTCTCAACGTCAGAATGGAATTTAAGATCAATTCAACACCTGAAACTCAGGTTGACTTGTTCCTAATTACATAAAAAATCTGTTCTTCATGGTGTGTTGGGTCCACAGAAGGAAACAAAACTGACTGCAATTTGCCATGAAAGGTGGACAAACTGATGCCTGTGTGAACAAACGTAGCTTTAAAAAACCCTCCTTTTAACCAATACTGAGCTAAATTTTGCTGTTAGTAGCTGAGAGTCACCACAAGGGCTAACTGAGCTGGTGATATGCCTGACATTTTCTGCAGATCCTTTTTATTTAAAGGCGTCTTTATCCTTTTTTTTTTAAATTATTTTAGCTTATTGCTATTTTTAGCTTATATCCAACCTTTTATTTGTATCTGTTAGGCATTGTATTGCTACATTTAGCTACAATATTGCTACCTTTAACCATTAATTTAGCTTTTAATTTTCACTTTTTTACTTTGCTTCTTGTAGCTTTTAGCCAGCATTTAGCTTCTTTTGACCTTTTTAGCTACAATTTTACTACTTTTAATCTTAAACTACAATTTAGCTGATTTTAGCTTTTACATATCCATTTTGCTCATTTTAGCTTAGAAAAAACATTAGCCCATCTAGCTAGCCTTTAGCAATTTTTAGCTTCTATCCAGCCTTTTGGTACTTGTGGCATTAGGTACCTTTTTGCAAGGTTTAGACTGTAGCCTGCCATTTCCTATTTGTAGCATTTTTGCTGGTATTTTACTATGTATTTCTTTTTTTATTTTTTTTAGCTTTTATACCGATTAGTGGTACCTTTTGGCTCGTAAATACTTTTTTCTTTTATGTACCCTTTTGCTACCTGTAGCCTTTAGCTACAATAATGCTACTTTTAGCTGTTAGCTAGAATTTAGCTTTTAGAATTTACCTATTACTTTGCTTATTTTAGCCATTAGCTAGCATTTTGCTTATTTTAGCCATTAGCTACAATTCTCCTACCTTTTTAAGTCTTTAGTTACTATTTAGCTTTTACCTGTCATTTTTGCTATTTTAGCTTTTAAAAACCATCAACTCTCTTCTTCCTAGCCTTTCGTTGTTTTTAGCTTTTATCCAAACATTTTGCTACTTGTAGCTTTTAGCCTGCCATTTGCTATTTGTAGATCAGTGCTAGTGTTTTTCTTTTTTTGCATTTATACATATTTCGTTTTTTTTTTCAGCTCTTAAGTACTCTTTTCTAATTTTCTGCATAATTTGTGCAACTTTTAGCTAGTGTTTTTGTATTATTTACTTGTTCTTAACACCTGAATGGTTATGGTTATGGTAATTGGGGATGGGTACAACCCAGGTGAGCGGGGGCCTCATAAGTGGGCCCATTGCTCTCCCCAAAAGACACTGGGCTTTAATCAAACCTTTTTGTCCCTCGGTTAGAAGGTTAGAAACACTCAGTGTTCTAAGCTTCTCGGGATCCACAAAGGGATCTCCAAGAATTCTTTCCCTTAGACACCTGAAACAGATTGACTTGTTCCTAATGACACAAAAAATCAGTTTGTTCTTCGTGTGTCGGGTCCTCAGAAGGAAACAAAACTCTGGCAGTAATTTGCCATGAAAAGTATACAAACTGATGCTTGTGTGAACAAAAGTAGCTAAAAATGCTCAGTAATTTTTACAAACACTGAGCTATATATTGGTGTGGTAGTAGCTGAGAGTCACCACAAGGTATGCTACTTTAAATTCTCACTGAAAATGCATCTATATCTGAATTCATCTTTTATTTTCTGCAGTAAGACTCTGAAGATGTTTTTGATCAGTGACATAAAGAAAACTGACCCCACAATCTGGATAGATTTCATGACATCACCTGGAACTTTTGCGGTGAGACTTTGGAGTTTTCGAAGTCACTTGATGTTTGTAATCGGTCGAGCATTTCCAGTGTTTTTCATTGTTCTTGTAAGAAAAGATGTGCACACACACACACACACACACACACACACACACACACACACACACACACACACGCGCGTGTGCACAGTCTGGTAGTTTTTACACTGAAATGAGAGCAGATGAGGCGAGTGAAACCTTCATGCTAATGTGATCACCCAGTTGTTCAAACCTCCTATTATGTGCCTTCCATGCAGACCTGATGAACAAAAGTGGAGCTGGGGTTGTCGGGGAAAGTCCCTGCTGAGCACAAAAGGTTTGAATCACCTCAGCACACCTGAGGAGGAGTTCATGTTTCCACCCTGATGTGGAAAATGTGGATGTTCTTGTGGGAAAATACAAATTACAAAAATACAATTAAAAGTTTAGGTTTATGTTTGGAAGCTGATTTAACATTAACATCATTGTTTCTGAAAACTTTATACTGTTTATTTATCAGAATATTCAGCTCATTTATGGCTGCTATGACTTTTTTTGTAACTTTTATAGTTTTCAATATATTTATCTTTTTATTTTGAAATACTTTCCTCACAGAAAAACACAAAGATCTCTTCAGTTCCTTCAAAAAATTAATTCTGTTTGAAATTTGCAGCAAACTGTTTTTTTTCTGATGCTACTTTTAGCTAAACGTTTGCAACTTTTGTTTTTTTGCTTTTGTTCTGCTACATTCAGGTTTCAGCTTTTCTTTAAGTCTTTATATTACATTTAGCTTTTAGCTAACCTCTTGTTCCCTTCAGCTTGTTCTTGTTTTACATTTTGCTTTCAAATGAATTAGTTATTTTTAAGCTTTTTGCTAACATTTTTGTTTCATTTAGCTTCTATAGTGTTTTTTCTTTAGCTTTTAGTTTGTTTTTATTGCAATTCTTTTAGCTTCTTAATAAGGTTTTGATATTGATAGATTTCAGATTTTTTGTTCTTGTTTAGAAATGGCTTTTAGCTAACATTTTATTTTTGGATTTTTTTTTTAACATTTAGCTTTAATTTGACTTTTGTTAATACTTTTAAATGCATTTGTTTTTTTTAGCTAACATTTTGCTACATTTAGCTTGTTTTGTTTTTAATTAATTTATTCACTTTTAGCCTTCAGCTTGTTACTTTTAATACTTTTAGCTTCCAGCTTGAACTATTGATACTCATAGCTTTTAACTACTTTTGGCTAATGGCTACTTTTACCTTCTAAACAGGCTTCTGTTACTGTTAGCTTCCATTTGCTTTTTGTTACCCATAGTCTTTACCTACCTTTTTGTTGCAGTTAGGTTTTAGCTAGTATCTTGATAATTTTAACTAACTTTTAGCCATTTTTAACAAGCATGTAGCTAGCATTCTGCTTTTTAAAGCTTTAAAAGCTCTGTTTCAGCTTCTTCAGTGAAATGATTTTATCTTCAGTGTTCACACTGTATTTAGCAGAAAAAGCTGTTTCTCTGGTTTATTTCAGCTAAAGTTGTACCGATGTTCGTGAAACCCCTGGAGACATTAAGAAGCTTAAGGACTGAAACAAAGGCTGTTTTATATCAACAAACCTTTTGTCTGAAGGAATATCGCGGCGCCTGTTGAACGTAAAGTTTGTAGCGTGAAGCAACATGTCGAGCTCTGCTCCTCGTGCTGCTGTTTGCTTTTCAGTGTTTACTCTGAACACATCGACCGTGGAACGCTTCAAACTGTGGAAATATACGGGCGAAACCTTTCTGCGACAAAAACAGACAACAGTCCTGCAGCTGCAGAAGTGGGACAATATAACATTTCATGTGAGATATTTTAAAGATAGAAAAATCTGTTTTCAAAATGCAACCTTTTTATTACAAAACTTCCTCATCATCCGACCGTGCTGCCCAGCTGTGCTTCAGATGATGATGATGATGATGATGATGATGATGAAACGGTCTAAGATTTACCTGATTCTCATTAGTGAATCCTGTTTCAGGTATAAACAGGGTTGTTTATACTCTCTGTGTCCGCTCTGCCTGTGATGAGGTTATTCTGGGGCTTCAGAATAAAAACATGAGTAGGAAGTGGATGAGCTGAAGAATACTGGGTAGATGGTTTTGGAAAATTCCAGCAAACATTGGAAACTTATGGGGGAGGAGATGAGGGGTTCCATTTCTATCAGGCGTTCTGACATGAACCCCCCCCCCCCCCTAAAGTCCACGGTTTTAGTTTGACAACTTCGGACCCTCAGCTGTGAAGTCTCGTTTGTTCGACTTTATTATAAGAAAATGAAAAAGAAAACAGGAAGACATCCACACCACAAACACACGCACGCGAGTACCACCTCCACCTCTTTTATTGTAAAAGCTGAGGGTCTGATGGGAACTCTAATACAGAACTGAAAGTGGGCTTACAACTTGTGTTTGTGAGGAAGTGTGTTGGTGACCACACACTAACGGATGGACAGGGTTGAGGAGGTTATTGGAGAGAAAACGCCTCTTTCACACTGACTGCAGGCGCAGCCACTTCATTCATGAGAAAAAAACAATCTGACTGAGATCTGAACGTGCCACGCCTAACCAGGTCACAACCTGAGAACCTTTTACCTGCCAGCTGTGTTTTAGAATCACCAGAGCTCGCTGATTTCTAAAAAAGGGTCACAGTTTACAGAAAACAAATCAACTTTAGGCTCTAAAATTATCTTTGTATTTTTTTATTTGAAAAATTTAGTCTTACAATGCGAGTGCATGCTCATTAAGAATCAAGTGAACAACAAAATTTAATTGAACATTATTCAAGCGAACGCATCAAGTTTCAAGCGAGTGCAGAAAGATACAGGGGTCTTGTTGCTGGCTTGCTTGAATGTTGATGTGCTCGCTCAAATCTTACTTTGTCAAAGGTGTTCGCTAGGGTTGGGCAAAATTGTATCGTGTGCAATTAATTGTCAGAAAAACTTTAATCGTTTTATGTTTTGGTACTTGATGATTAATACAATTAATGCCGCCAGGCAGACTGACTGGAGATTTTCGCGGTCAGTCTGCTCTTGAATCTTGTTGCTCACTTGAATCTTGATTTTGTTGCTTGCTTGAATGTTGATGTGCTAGCCTGCTCAAATCTTGTCGCTCGCTTGAATGATTATTTGCTTGCTCAACTCTTGTTGCTCGCCCAAATCTTGTGCTCTCTCGAATCTTGTTGCTTGTTTGAGTCTTGTTGCTCGTTTGCGTCTTGTTGCTCACCCAAATCTTATGCTCGCTCGGATCTTGTGCTTGCTCGAGTCTTGTTGCTCGCCTGAGTCTTGTTGCTCGCCTGAGTCTTGTTGCTCGCCTGAGTCTTGTTGCTCGCCTGAGTCTTCTTGCTCGCTCAAATCTTATTTTCACCCAAATCTTGTTGTGCTTGGTCGAATCTTGTTGAGCTCGCCTGCTTGAATCTTGTTGCGTTTGCTCGCTTGAATCTTGTTGTTCGCTTGCTCGCATCGTGTTGATGGCTCACATCGTGAGACTAACTTCTCTACATATATTTGACTGAACAATACCCAAGAAGGTTTTATCTGCCTGCTCATCTTCTGGCTGTTATCTGAGATCAGATTGTGGAGGCATCAGGTCCATCAGGGGAAACCCAGACCTCCCAATCTCCAGCTTCTCCTGGTGATCCCAGACTAGAGGGGATTTATTGTGTGCAGAGCAGCAACACAGTGTATAAACAATCTGTAAGTTCTCTAGTTGCTTTTGCATCTTATATGTTTGATGCTGCTGCAGAACGACGGCCTGTAACGCCTGACTTTACGTGTTTGTGGGAGGATTTTCTCTGAGCTGTGTCAAACACCAGATGACTGCAGCTCATCCATTTTCACAGCTGCAACACGCAAACAACCACTCAGTGTCTTTAAACGTAACCGTGCAGCTGACGTTTAGCTTTTTTTACACAACCGTAACACACTGAATACGTATTTTAAGCCAGCGTTGCTTTAATAAAACAAAGCGATTGAGTTGGATTTGGAGAAAATGATTTGTGGAGCAGAAGCAGGGGGACAGGTGAGGGGTCATGTTCACGTCGCAGCGCAGCGTGACGACAGGTGTGTGTACGTGTTGAGTTGAGCGCACAATAAGCTCCTTCTGTTTGACAGCAAGACGAATGGAAGCAACAGATGCACACATAACTTTTACTTCCAGCAGGTTAATGGCAGAATAATGTTAAACCATTTGTGATTTGGTTTAAATACCTAATTTAGGTCAAATCAATTCTTGGCACTCCACCTCCAGGGCTTGGAGACCATCTTAGGGGGTTCCAGTGACTTGTGAGGGTGAAAGGGTGAGCTAGGTGTTGAGGGGATGGGACGGGAGGGGGTCACCGGCTAATGATCTGAAATCCCTGACAGGTCAAAGGTCCTTTTGAAGATGCACTCCTAGGACACAATAGAGTCCTGTTCTTCTCCTGAGCTGAAACAGTCTATTCAGTCACAAAGCTCTGACCTTTGACCTCTGCCTCTAAAGCCCCCTGTGGAGCGGAGGTTTGTGATTCAGGCTTTAGTTCCTGCATGTTGCAGCGGCTTGGTCAGCTTCATTATGCAAACCGATGATTAAAAAAACATTCTTTTATTTTTTTTTTTGCATCTGAAGAGTTAAAACTATAAAACAAACAGAGAGAGGAGCTTACATAATTTTTATATTCTCATAACTTCAGCAATTAAAGATTTCTTGGGGATTTCACTGCAGTCAGATTGTTGTTTTACAAGAACAGCGTTTGTTATAAAACTGAAAATGTTTTGGTTTTTTTTCTTTTTTTTACAAGCGTTGTGTTTACTAAAGCCAGGAGAGCTTCAGTGACGTCCAACAGACCAAAATATTGCAAACCTCCAGTTTAAAGGTCTAAATGTGTGTTTTGGACCATGTTGGGGGGGAGCTTGGATCAGGGTCAAGCAGATGAAATGGATTTTTAATGCATAAACTGTAAAATTACAGGGCCAGGACGATGGATCATGTGACTGATTACAGGCTCCTGCTGTGGCTTTTACAGTTTATTTAAATATATTTTTTTCCTCAAATTAGAGGAACAACAATGAACACATGAAATATTTGTGTTTATAAACTGAACTTCCATAATTTCAAGCTTT
Source organism: Cynodonichthys magdalenae (assembly GCA_031762555.1). Classification (NCBI taxonomy): domain Eukaryota; kingdom Metazoa; phylum Chordata; class Actinopteri; order Cyprinodontiformes; family Rivulidae; genus Cynodonichthys; species Cynodonichthys magdalenae. Next base: position 26,413,411 of record JARVJO010000365.1, on the reverse strand, counting down.
GTTTGAATTAAACGTCTGATGCGTTGAAACAAATAAAGCTTTCATACTTTGAATGTAACGTTTCAAACTTCTCCTGTGAGGTTTTTGCTGAAACATGGACCTCTTTTATTCCCCCCCACCCCCACCCCCCTCCCTGTTTGTGGGCGCACAGAAACCCAGCGAGCGAACCCCATAAATAAGCTGGCACGTTTTGCAGCATGTGCACGTCTTCTTTTCCAAAAAAGTAGCTATACTTTCCTGGAATCCATCCAACCCTTACACCCCTTCCCCCTCCTCCCCCTGCAGGATTCTCCATGTGTTCTTGGAAAGGTATAGAGAAGCGTCTTTAAATCTGTTGCCTTTATAATCTGCGGGGGCCCAAACTATTCAAGTGAACCCCCCCATCATCTCGTATTGTCGAGTCTGTTCTGAGGTGGGACCTTGAAAGCGTTCTGACTGGTAATCAGTAGTTTTTAAGATGATCAAACAGCCTCCATTATAACGAAGGACAAAAGGTTTGACAGGAGGGGGGTTAAAGGGCCGTGCATGAAAAAGATGACAATAGATTTCCTTTTTCTTGACCTCCTCTCCTGATCTTTCCTGCTCTTATTTCCCCTCCTGTTCCACCACTTAACTAAATAATAAAACGGATCTCCTCCAAGGTTCTGTCATATTTATTTACACCCAGCCTGGTGTAGGTCGGAGTGCTTTGTTTACATTCAGTGCGTACCAGCATAACTCAAACTGCTCTGTTTATAGAACAGAATAAACTTGAGAGTTTGCAAATCATTAGCCTCTTAGCATAATTACCTAAGACATATTTAGTCACAAATGACTTGGTCATATATGCTATGAGGCTAACGAAATGTCCTTTTTAAAAAAGGACTTCAAGCTCCACATTACCAAAATATGTATTAGAGCAGATATCTGCTGGTTTTAGCTTTTAGCTAGCCTTGTACTACTTTTAGCTTCTAGCAGCGTTTTGATGATTTTAGATTTTAGCTACCTTTTATGGAAATTTAAGCATATATTTAGCCCTGTACTAAATTTAGATTTTAGCCAGCTTTTTGACGATAGCTTTTTGTTGATATTTAGCTTGTAGCCAGCCTTGTGCTATTTTAAGCTTCTAGAAACCTTTAAATGGTTTTTAGATTTTAGCTACTTTTATGCCAATTTTAGTGTTTAGCTAGCCTTGTGCTAATTTTAGATTCTAGACAGCTTTTTGACAATTTTAGATTTTGAGCTAGTTGTTTGCTAATTTTAGCTTTTAGCCAGCCTTTTGCTACATTTAGCTTCTAGCCAGTCTTTAATACATTTAGCAAGCTTTTTGCTACTTCAAAAAACATTGTTCGCTTTGAAATCTTTACCAGCGTACTTCAATGTTAGGCCAACTATTAGGTTTCAGTTAGCTTTATGCTAATTTTAGCCTTCAGTTCTCCTTTCGATGTTAATATCAGTGTTCTTGTTCACGTTTTTAGATTTTATGCCTCTAGAGCCTCGGATGGGTTCTGCTGCTGCAACTTTTACAATCATTTATCAGGGTTTTATTACTTTGATGTCAAAATATAATCCAATCTGAAAGTTTGCAAAATTAAAAACATCTTTTTGTGAAATGTGATGGAGACACAACCTCCTACATTTTGTTTAGGAGTGAAAACACAAAAACTAACCGTGTTGGTGTTCATGTTGCGGCTGATGTTGCCATGAAGAGTGAAACAGTCGCTCAGTGAAAACAGTCGGTCAGACCACCTGTTGAGCTCAGCATAAAGGCCGACACTCCAACAAACACACACTCTGAGTTTAACGTCTGCTTGGTAAAGTGTGCTGCTGCACGTGAGAAGACGGCAGGGGGGGCTGAATTTATCAGCCAATCAGGCGCTGAGGAGCGAGAGGCGGTCCACGTGGAGCCACAAATCTTCCAAAACACTGAAAAACAGGATGAGAATGGAAATAAGTATAAAAAAAAAATAATGAGGGCAAACGTTCGGTTCATATTCACTGGATGTTAAGACGTGCAGCTAAAAACACTCGACCAACATTCCAGTCAAATCACAGACTCTCAGGTTACACACACGCTGCAGCTTATGAGGGTTTTTAAAAAAACATCAGTGGAAACGTTTTACCTCAAAAACAAACCCTGGAAGCTGAGCACGTCTGAGATGTTTACATGTTTGTGTTTTTCTTGCCTCGTTTCTTTGGGCTGTGATTCTGCTGCATGATGATTTCTAATATAATTACATCAATTTACAGCTGAGCTGAACAAATCTGAAGTAAGATTCATAAAAACTGCTTTAAATTGAGCAAACTTTGGCTGAAGAATCTCATAAAACAAAACCTCAAAGTGAATTTTACCCACGTAAACAGAAATGTTTTTATTTTTTTATTCACCTTTCTCTTGTCCAAATCTTCTGATTTTCAATTTGAAACAGACCAGGCTGTAAACTCTCATTCAAACTGGATATTTAGTTTGGACAAGACTGGGCTAATTTTTAGCATTTAGCCAGCCTTTTGCTTTTAATTTCATTTGCACATTAATCAATATTCTGTGAATAAAAATGTACGGGAATTAGCTCAACTGCTAAACTTCATTTGTCGTCCTGAGCAGATAAAAAAAAAAAACAAACAAACTAAGAAACAAGTGCACAAAACAAATACAATGTGTTAAAACCATTCAACAAAACAAACACTACAAGGTACACAGTATTCTTTAAGACTAACTATAAGTTTTTTAAAACGGAAGAATTCTCTGGACGTCATGGGAATATCAGAAGACTCCGACTGCAGGAGGAGGGTCCAGCTGCTGCCGCTACAATTATGAATAATTTTGGGAAATTGAGAATTTTTAAGAATTTCACCATCATTTCCATCCACCTTTTCTAAAGCGATACTTCAAAACGTGCATAAAAAACATTGATGAAACACAACTGTGTGTTAATAGTATAGTGTGTTCCTCTAATTGGTGTCAGCTTTCACCCAAACTCATTTGTTTGTATCATTAAGATGTAAGCATAAATATTGAAGCCGTAGCTGCAGATAAAACATCAGCTGCTTCTCGCTTTAAATTAGCAGGTGTATACAATACAGTATCGTCTGCATATTGCTGAACTTTGAAACAAGAGCATACGTTAACATAAAAACTAATAAGAACAGGCCCGAATATAGAGCCTTGTGGGACACCAGCTGAGCAGTTTAGCCAGCCTTTGATACACTGCATTTAGTTTTTTGTTAGCTTTTTGCTTCTTGTAGCTGAGATCTCAAATTCCTTCAAAAACATTCTTCTCTTTAAAAACCTTTACCAGCATACTTTTGTTGAACTAATCCTGTTAGCTTTAAGTTAGCCTCATGCTAATTTTAGCCTTTTATTTAGCCTTTTGCTGCTCATTTTGGTGTCTTTGTTTTGTTTTTATGTCAATGGAGCCTCCTGTGAAATATGGAGAGTGAGGCAAAACACAAAAACTCCCCAAAAAACATAATGTACCCTGAATGTTCTTGTTTTTAGTCAACTTTTTCTTTTAAAGACTTCACATACCATCTGAACCGTCACGTCTTTATGACTTCATTCTTTTGTTGGGAAACTTTATTAAATCTATAAGAAGCAGCTCCTTTGGTTCACATCTAACCTACAGGTGTGACGAGGTTTTCAGTAAAGCGTCGTACTTTGGACAGAACACAAAAAATTCACACCTACAGACCGTTTGATGGTATTTTAAGCTTCCAAAATGCATTGAAATGATCTGCAGAATGCTTCTTTATATAGAAACCACACGCGTGCGCACACACACACACACACACACACACACACACACACACACACACACACACACACACACACACGCGCGCACACACTCTGTGGTTTATTGTAGAACACACTCTGAGCACACATTTGTAGTTTCTGTATCCATTCATACTGAAACTAAATGTTTTTTGTGTTTCTTGCCTCTCGTCTTCACACTGCGGCCACATTCAGACATGATTCTGGACCAGAACCGGGTCTCTGGTGGTTTCTTACTGGAAATTCTGAACCAGCAGCTCTTAAAACCCAAACTGTACGGGTTTGTTCCTCTGGAGGACGGTGACCTTTACAGAAAATACCTCATCCTTCACCTGGTTTTAGTTTACACTCTTCATACTTTACTTTGTACCATTAATAACATAAAGAAATAGTATTTCTAGAAGAAATAAATATCACCCGCCTCTTTTTGGAGCGGAGTTATGAGGTGTTTTGTAGAGAAGCATGCTGGACGCCTCCCTTTGGAGGGTTTCCGGGCCGGTCCCACTGGGCAGAGACCCAGAAGGATCCTCTCTGACCCGGGACCACCTTAGAGTCTGCAGGAGGAGCTGGAGCGCGCCTCTGCAGCGAGGGAGGTCTGGGTTTCTCTCCTGGACCTGCTGCCTCAATAACACTCAGCTGAAAGAAGACAGAACAGCTTTGACCATTTTCACACGCCCACTTTGACTAAAAATACGCAGACGGTGACAAATTCAAATATTTTTATGCGTAGGAAGGGGATCTTCACCAACTAAACACATGAAAGTTTGGTTTTCAGTTGCTGGATGTGTAACGTATTGATATGATTGGATGTTTCTCATGGTTTTATAAAAATGACTCGTTATGATGAAGCAGAGATAAAATTTATCAGGTCGTCCAAAAATGAAGTGATGAGTTTACAGTAACTGATATTTAACCAGCCTTACACAGAAATAATGTTTCCTTTAAATGTCTGGGTTTTAACTGCTGGAAGTAAATATGAAAACATGAACTAACAGGTTCAAACTTTTTAAAGTTTTCCTGCAATATTTTGATTTACTGTAATTTCTTTTTTTTTTTCTTTTAAACCTGTTTAAGAGGCTAAAGAGCAAAACAGAAAGTTTGGGTTTATTGGGTTTGTTTTGCATTTTTACATTTTCAGGTCTTTCGGCATTTAGCCGGCCTTCTGCTACAATTAGTTTAGCTAGCTTTTGGCTGATTTTTAGCTAGTCCTTTTCTGATTCTGTCATTAAGCCAGCCCTGTGCTACTTTTAGCTTCCAGCCAGTCTTTTGCTACAATGGGATTTTAGCTAGCTTTTTGCTGATTTTTAGATTTTAGCAAGTTTTTTGTTAATTTTTTTTTTTTTAGATTTTAGCTTGTCTTTTTCTGATTCTAGTATTTAGCCAGTCTTGTACTACTTTTCAGCTTCTAGCCAGCCTTTTGCTGCACTAGATTTTAGCTAACCTTTTGCTGATTTTAGCATTTAGCCAGCCACATGCTACTTTTAGCTTCTTGTCAGTTTTTGATGATTTTTAGCTAGCTTTATGCCAATTTTAGCATTTAGCTAGCCTGGTGTTACAATTGTTTTGGCTAGCATTTTGCTTACTTTAGCATTTAGCTAATGTTCTGCTGATTTTAGCATTTAGCCAGTATTGCGTTGCATTTAGCTTCTAGACAGCTTTTGCTTATTTTAGATTTTAGCTATTTTTTTGCTTTTTTTAAATTTATCTAGCCTTATGCTACTTTTCAGCTTCTTGGCAAATGTTTGCTGATTTGAGATTTTAGCTATTTTTTTGCTCTTTTAACATTTAGCCAGCCACGTGCTGCTTTTAGCTTCTAGTCAGCCTTTTGCCAGATTTGCTGTGATTTTTATTTTTATTTTTTTTAACTTGTGAAAACTGCAGTAAAAGTAACACAGATTCATTTTGGTTTATTTGGTTTCATTTTGTGGTTTTTACTTTTTCACGTCTTTGTTTTCATCTTATGTTTCTAAATTTACTGCTTCTAGACGGTTTTCTTGTTTTAATTCTGGCTGGGTTCCTTAGTTTTGCTTTAATTTTTTTATGCACACTGTCTGATTTTTAGGTCATTTAGTTCATCACGTCTTCTTGACTGGCCTGGATTTATTTATTTTATTAATGTGTTCTCTGTGGTTTGGGTTTTCTTAAATTTAATAAAGTTCTTGTCTTAAACCTTCCTTGTGTCCTCCTGGATCCACCAACAGGAACAAAAATGTCCTTTATGACTTCGCTCTGCTGCAGTAATTTAAACTTGTGTTTTTATTCAACACCCAGATGAATTTATTTTCTGTTCAGCTCTGAAACCTGCATCTCATGCAGCTTCTGATGGACAGAGAGATACAGGAGGCTGCTTGTGGGGTTTTTAAATGTCACAGAGAAAATCTGCAGACTGCTTGACCATTTAAATGACAGCTGAAAAGAAGCCACATCAGAACCAGTCTGACCTTTGCTGGGACCGTCTACTAGCCTCCAGTGAGGACTGAGTGGTTTCCACTTTGCTCCACAGTCCACTCTCTGATTGTTCGTTTTTTTGTTTTGTTTTTGTCACAAGGCCAGAAGCTGAAAGTGAAAAATCAGTATCAGTCCTGGAACTGAGACTACGTGGGTTTCTTCATACGGGTGGCTGCGAGTTAGTGAATGAGGGTTTCAGGAAGGAAAATACAGTGGGGGAACTTTCTCTGCGCTCAGCTTGGTGTGTATGTTTGTGGTTTAACATATAGAATGAGACGCTTTATGCATGAGTGGTTCGTCCACAGTGGAAGCCTCTTCTCTGCAGACCCCCAAACATCAGCGCATCGGCAGACTGAAGTTTCCAATGGAAAACAAATAAACAGACTCTGAAAGTCCTGGTCCTAGAGGGCCACTATCCTGCAGGTTTTAGAGGTTTTTCTGCTCCAACAAACCTGAGTGAATAGATGATAAACAAACAGCTTCTGCAAAATGTAACAATGCAATTCACTGATAAACGGTCATATAGCCAGTTAACATTTGGTGGGCGGAGCCAAAAAAGACCCAAGAGATGCTAGTTCGATTCTCCGTTTATTTCGCCCCAACACATTCACACCTATCCCCTTTTTTTTCTCAGCGATGACTCACACACACTTTCATTTTCTGCTCAAACACCTCTGCAGCCTGGAAACACCTCCACAAGTTATTTCTGACATCAGGAAGTTTTTTTCTCCTGAATTATTCGGTTAAGTTCATCTGATTCATTGGAAATCCTCAACTGAAGAAATGTTTTTACACTTTTTTTTAAATTAAAATTCCAGAAATCTGAACTTGTTTTTTTTTATCTGGGACTGAGAAAACTGAAACTAAATCAGCAAAACTTGATTCTAAAACATCTGCATTTGTTGCATAAAGTAAAACTTTATTTTTAATTTGTGTCCATGAGCTAAACTTTATGCTGCTACAACAAAAACCTTCTGAAAATCCAAAGCATCGACCTCGAACAAGTGTCCAACTTAAGGCCTGCAGGCCAAATGTGGCCCGCCATGGCATTTTACATGACACACAAGAGCTTCATAGATGCATGAATCTTTTTAAATAAGCTGCTTTAAAGCTACATCTCCCATAATGCATGTTGATTATTTTACCCACAAAATGAAGGCATCCCACAACAAGGTGGAGCTGCATGGGGTTGAAAAGTAGTCAGCAGCCAGGAAAATTAATAATTTAATTTAATCCTGAGACCAAGTTGTACTGGAAAGTAGGAATTTCCCACTAGAGATGGGATAAATGGCTCTTTGAAGGGGTCTGGATCTTAACGAGCCGTTTATTTCATAGATCTGTTCAAAGGAGTCGTTCGATTTTGAACAAGTGATGTCGTCACGTACGGCGTATGTGATGACATCACGTCATGTGGGCGGAACCCCTCTCCCCCTTAGCCCCCCGAGTCGTGATGAGTTTTGTTTGTTTTTTGTCCCCTCACATAACTTTTAAATATCATTGTTAGATTAATCAATAATCATTGTTAGATTAATCAAAAATCATTGTCAGATCACAAGATAAAAAGTCGACAAGG
>JARVJO010000365.1:26369275-26389573 GCA_031762555.1 Cynodonichthys magdalenae | reverse complement strand
ACCCGTTATCTCGAGAAAACCATCGAGTAATTAACTCGTTATTTAGAGAAAACTCTGTTATTTTGTGATAACGATATGTTTAACTCGTTTTCTTGAGAAAACTATTGGGAAATTAACTAATTGTTTCGAGAAAACGCTCAGTTATTTTGTGATAATAACATATTTAACCCGTTATCTCGAGAAAACCATCGAGTAATTAACTCGTTATTTAGAGAAAACTCTGTTATTTTGTGATAACGATATATTTAACTCGTTTTCTCGAGAAAACTATTGGGAAATTAACTCTTTATTTCGAGAAAACGCTCAGTTATTTTGTGATAATAACATATTTAACCCGTTATCTCGAGAAAACCATCGAGAAATTAACTCATTATTTAAAGAAAACTCTGTTATTTTGTGATAACGATATATTTAACCCATTATCTCAAGAAAACCATTGGGAAATTAACTGGTTATCTTAAGAAAACACTCATCGTTATCTCGTACATCTCAAACCCTTGTCAAATGTTAAATCTGTATTTGGACACCTTCACAGATATTAAAGAAACATCTGAACTCTGCAGTTCTGAATATCCAGGTCTTAGAACCACACTGATAATTAATAATGCTTATTTAAAAAAACTGGTTCATATCTTCTCCTTCCTGCAGATCTAATCTTGGGTGCAGCAGCAGAAGTGGGTTAAGACGGGTATGATGTGAACAGAGATAAGAGGTGAAATGACGTGCATGGGCTAAACCTAAAAAAAGGTTGTTGGTTCAAAAATTGGCTCAGAATTTGATCGCTGGTATCAAAAATCAAAGATTGCCACAGAAAATTTTCTCTGTTTTCTTGCAATTTTGAATGGGCAGCTTTAGTTCTGGAGTCCTGACCTGCAGACAGTGAAACTAAATGGGATAATTTGTGGATGACCTGTGTTTTAGTCTATTTAAGCAGCAGAGACTCATAATAAAAGGGTAAATAATGACTGAGATTACAGTTTGAAGTGAATCCGACACTTTGTGTTGAAGGTTTTATTGCTGACAGGACGACACAAACGCCTCTCAGCTGATGACATCTTACAGTTTGTCTCCAGCTGTCAGCAGTAAATCAGCTGTCTGTGCTGCAGCGAGACGCTTTCCTCTACATTTAATTCTTCTATATAAATATTTACCTGAGGCAAGATTTAAAGCTTTTTCATAAATCAAGAACTGTCAGGTGGTTTTTCTTCAGTTAGAATTTGTTTTGCAACAACAAACATCAGATTGTCTTTAAAATCCTCAAATATTTTATTATTTTTCTGACTTCCAGCCTCTTCCTCTTCCCTGTTTTGTAGATTATTAATAAATCTGCCTCCTGTGGTAAATTAACTCTCTGCAGGATTCTCCTCCTCTGATTCAGTGATTATCGCCGCCGCAGTGTTTCACAATGACTCCTGTGTGAAAGCTGAAGTAGTTTCATTATGACTGTTTTTATAAATGAGTGACAAACTGGGTGGTTTAACTATAACCTTCACTGTCCACCATTTATTAACAAATATTTATCTTGTGGCGGCAGATTAAAGCGCCAACCTGAGCCGTCAGAGCTGCAGAAAGCTTGAGTTTTACAGCTGTAAAGTGGAGCAGGTGTGATTAAACGGGTTAAAGTCTGTTAAAGTCGGGCATCCTGTAGATGAAAGAGTTTTGCAGAAGACTTGATGCAAACATGTAACAACTCTGCTGAATGAGGTGTGAACCCAGAGTTACACCAACACGGTGTACATGGGGGTAAAAAATACTAAAATAAGAAGAAAAAGGGTTTAATTAGTTAACTTTAAGAGATGAGATGAGTCAGAGCAAGTTTGAAGTGAATAAAAACTTCAGGGTTGTTCAGATAAAATGACCTGAAACAACTGTTTTTAATGAGTTATTAAAATATTTATAATTGCAAATAAATAATATTGGTAAGAATTAGTATGAGCTAAAGTCTCAGCAATAAAACATGTTGAAATTGCATAAATCATTTTCACCAAAGGGACAGTTGTAATTTACACCTTTCTCGTCTCGTCGCTACGACTGAGCTCTGCTAACAAACACTAACTGAGCTCTACCTGGTATTTCCTGCATAGAATCAGCGTTTTAACACATTCTCTTATAAACACTGAAAAGTACTACGTGTACGACTGAGTAAATGTAATATAAATAATACAGAAAACCTATTAAAAATGAAAGTAAGAGTAGCCGCCATCTTGGATTCTAAACTCTCCCACTTTCCAACAGGGAATACCCACTGAAGGGGTGTTCCAGTTTAAATTTCCGACTTCTGAATGGGAAGTTCCCACTTCAGAGTACAACTAGGCTGCGGCAAAAGTAGCCAGAAAAATGCAGCTAAATGTAAATTATACACAACAGGCTGACGACTCCGGTGCAGCTCCACCTAGTGGTGGGATGTCATAAGTTGGCTGGTAAAATAATCAACATGCATTCTGGGAGATGTAGTTTATGGTTAATGCTGGATTTAAAACATCGTGTGCTTATTTTAAATGCATCTGTAAACATTTTTGATGCTCTCAGGTGTCACATAAAATGCTGTGGAGGGCCACGTGACACGTGACCTAAATAATGACTTAACCCCTTAACAGTGTTTGTTCCACAAGTGGGCAAAAACTGTGCCGTTTCTGCCTTTAAACATTTACAGACCCTACTGGGGGCTTTTATTTTGAAAAAAAATAAACCAGGGAGTCAAACGACTTCCTCCGCGTCTTACGTTTAACTTGACACCCTTACAAAAAAATCAAAAGGCTTTTAAGGAATTTCAGGGGCGACTACTTGATTGAATTAAATAAAATGTTAGTTCAGAAGTCATTTTTGTTATTGTTCTAAACAAACTGAGTTATTTAAACTATAATAGTTTAAGTATTTAGTAAATAGTTGAGTTTAAACTAATTAAAGATTTAAATTGTTTAGTTTCTATTTAAAGAGTCAAGTTTATCAGTTCTGTTCAGTCGAGGTGGAGTGGATGGAGACGAGTGAAGGTTTTATGAGAGCTGCAGGGATGTGAGGAGGAGCTGGAGGAGATGAAGATGTTGGTCCAGCTCCGGTTTAAACACGTGCCGAGGATGAGATGATAAAAACATCATTGACTCTACAGCTGAAACTTCCATTCAGACATAAAACAAGTCCGTTTGTTAAAACATGATTCAGGTCTGACCCTGGAGGGGAAATCCTGACAGTTTGGTTTTCAAGTCTGTTCATGTCTAAATATAAACCCTGTGACCTTTGACCTCTCCAACAAGGCCAGGCGGGTGATATCAGTGAACTTTTCCTTCCTACCAGACAATTAAAAAAAGTGGAGAAATTTCCTCTTCCCACATGTTTCCACTTCAAAAAACAAAACATTTTTTTTTCAACGTGAAAACACGAAGCCCTTTATTTTCTGAAATAAAAGTTTTCATGTGAACTTTATGAGATCGTATTTCTTCCACACCTTCTCACACACAGCTAACAAAACGAGGTCTGACCCCCTCTTTTTACTCATCCAGACATGTTTCCTCGCTCACTGTGACTTTATTTTTTAATTTTAAGTCATTTATTTCCCCTAAAATCAAATCTACATTCTTATTGTTTTAAAGCGATGCAGTCGGATGTGAAAAATCTCCAAATGTAAATAAGAAACATTAAAAAAACGCTTTAAACTAAGAGAAATGTGACAATTGTAATGACCCCGTATTCCTACGGTAATCTTACATCAGAGTGATGGACTGGGTCAGAACAACCTCAGAGGAATCTTAAAAAAAAAACAGACTGGAACACATCTTGCCTCAGAAATGTGTCAAATATTGAATGAGAGTGCATGTGAATGACTGTGGGGACTAAAAGAAACAGTCATATATAAAAACACAGGCTGGAAATAAAAAATAATAATAAACCCAAGTTGTTCTTTTGTGAATCATCTCTTAAAAAAAAATAAAAACAGCCTGTAAACGTCTGAGAAAACCAGTTCTGGACGTTTTGGAGGGCTCTGTCCAGATGTGTAAGCTGCCCATGCCAGAGGCGCTAATGCACCCCCATACCATCAGAGAAGCAGGCTTTTGAACTACAGGAAACTTGACGTCTGTGGTTTCTAAAATACGTCAAATTTAGATTGTTTTAATTTGACCCGATCAGGAAGGTAACGCTGAAAGTTTTCATTTACAATCAAATCAAATATTGTTGCCATGTGGAGTTCATCAGCTGTAAATGAGCATTTGCTGACATTTTATTGTACAAAAGGAGTATTTCTCTTGATTTGTGTATAATTTTTAATTCAACTTGCTGACACAAAGGAGCAACAACTGGACAATCCTTGGACTGGGGACAATAAAAGGCCACCCCAAAATGTCAAAGTCATAATGACCGAGTAGTGACCGACTCACACGAGCGAATGCACATGTCTGATGGTCCTTGGCTGGAGAAGAGTGACGTTCACGGATGAATCCAGGTTCCAGTTCTATCGTGCAGATGGAAGACAGCGCGTGTGGATGAGCGGTTTGCAGATGCAAACGTTATTCCCAGGATTGCCCATGGAGGTGGTGGCATTATGGTGTGGTCAGGCATCACATACGGGCCTAGAACACCATTGCACTTCACCTGCTACAAATGGTCATACCACAATGTTATCAATGCTGATATGAAGATCAGTAATTACTGAAAATATATTGAGTTTTTCTATATATTGCATAACCCAAATGTTCATAAAACTCTTCTATTTGACACGGGGCGATTATATTTTTGTTCAGTGTATTTTAACGTGGGTCTAATGTTGCAGGAATAAATGTTTTTATTTTAGTTTCCCCCATTTCAGTATCTTTTCTTCTTCTTTTAACCCATACTGGTGAGATCTTCTTTACAAAGCCTCTTCCTCCAGGCTGTGCTGCTTCGTCCCTCCATCTGTCATCTCAGCTCAGATCAGCAGGAGCCTAATTAACATGAGAGCTTCTGTCTGTGCCTCACACACACACACACACACACACACACACACACACACACACAGCGCTGACCCAGACTGGGCATGTCCAGGCATATCCGCTGGTGGTCCACAAGAGAGGTTTGACACGCATGATTGTCTCAGATTTATGTAGTTTTCATCCAGGATTATGAGTTTCATTGAAAAATGATGGAAACATGCAGATTGCTTATTTCTTGCAGGTTTTATACAATCGTCAATGGTTTGAGAACCCCTGTCCTGGCCCGATGCCCACCCCTCGATACTAAGACGTCACCCAGAAAGTGAATGTTTTTTCTGGCTGTGTGCTCCAGTTTCCTCCCACAGTTCAAAAACAGGCACGTTGGGTTAATTAGATATTCTAAACTGATGGTTTGTCTGTGGCGTGTCTCTGTTCCTGCCCTGTGATGGATTGCCAACATGTCCAGGGCGTACCTCTCCTCCTGCCTGTTGACTGCTGCAGACTCCAGCCCCCCCACCCCCACCATGACCCTAAACAGAACAAAAGTCTGTTTTTCTAATTTAATTCTATTTTAACGTTATTTACCCAGACAAATCCCACTGAGATCACAGATCTCCTTTGGAAGGGAGGCCTGGGCCTGAAGGCGGACTGTGCAGGTTTTTGGTCTGTGGGAGGAAACCGGACTACCTGGAGGATTGGACTACGCAATCATGAGAACATGCAAGAAACTGAAAGCATCAAAAACCCATTTACCGCAACACTGCTCCCTCCCAGCATTCCTATTAAATGTGTTTTATAAACTGGATGTTGGAGGGATTTCTGTCAGCGTCGTCACTCTCGGCTCCTCTCGTCTTTTCTCATAAAACCAGCAGCTGCCTGAAGCCGAACATGTTGCTGTTTCAGGGATTCTGCTGACTCTGAAATTCCACCGCGCAGAAGCTTAAAGAGACGTGGAGCGTGCACGAGTGTGTTTTACGTGAATAAATCAGTGGTTGTTGTGTGTTTGAGAACAGATGTCGTCGGTGGATTTATCGATCTGCTGTGTGTGCAGGTCTTTGTGTGTGAATGTTTTGATTTCCAAACGGTGATTGATGGACAGGAAACGGTTTCTCTCGTTTCTCTGCTGCCCGTCTCCGATTAGAATCCTTGGAATATCAGAGAAAGGTTTCCAAGGAAAGAACATCTTTTTTTCTCCTGAACTGTCTGTCAAATTAGCTTTAGCTCACTGAGCTGTTTGTTGTTATTTTAAAGGTGGTATCTATCTCACCGAGCTACGAATGTAGAAATAATCAGCCTCACCAGACTTTTTCATTTTGTCATTTTGACTGACAGGGTCAAAAAAATCTGTTCATAATCTATTTTTTTAAATGAATTGCAATGAATTCCAGTTGAAGTGATCAGAAGTCGACAAGACTGAGGAAATCACCCAGCATGCACTGCGGTTTGTGACCCGTAGTGGTCCCAGACGCGCTCCAGAGCCTCCTGTCTTTAGCTCTTTTCATCGCGCCGTCAGCTCCTGGATGCGTTCAGTTCGGTTTAACTGTAATCTCTCAAAGTGACAGCTGGCCTTCAGATTTTCCTGTCACTGTGTTTATTTCTGAGGAACAGCAATAATGTTCCTGCGTCAGTTTGACCCGGGGAATGTTTAATCATGCAGTAATGTCAGAAAATAAGAGAAATCCCCCAAAACATTTTTGTATCTGATTATTACCTCCAATACGAACATGTCAATCAATATTTGTGCGTTGATGTTTTTTATGTCTCACAGATCAATGAGGACAATTCACTCATTTTTCATAACCCTGAATAAACAACTTTATGACTTTTGAAAGCTTTTGTAATTTATGTTTAATGAATTTTTAAACGTATCAATAATTTAGCTCCTCATCCATTCAGCAAAACAGCTACAGGGTGACTAGAGGATCTTTAATTCATTTGTAGAACCTCCTTTGGTCAGACTTCTAAAATTCCTCCTCATGGCTAAACCTTGGCTAAAGGAAAACCAAAGATGTGATCATTTCTACTCAGATTTATTGGATAAGGTGGTCTGTGGGCCTGTATGTTCATGAGTTAGTATTGGAGCCACAGTTTTTAGTTTGTTAGCTGAATACATGAGGATGGAGAGGTATGTATAGATATTTATATTAATTTAGACATTGTAAGGCTCTTTATGAATATGTAGAGAGGAAAATGTTTGCTTTTTTATTACTTCTTAATTATAACTTGTCTGTATTTTAATGCGTAGTTTTTATTATATGAATTTGAAGGTTGTACGGTTGATTACATGAATATGTAGGCAGAAATACGTATGTATTTTTAGTGTATGTAGATGTATTTTAATGTTTAGAAATGCCCTACCAGGAGTTGCAAATTAGCTGTTCTGTTTGTGTGCATCGTTCCTGCCAAATAAATACAAATAAATAAAAAAATATCATTACATTTTTATTTCCACGGAAAGAACCTACACACAATAAATGACTATGCAATTAAAAAGAACCATTTTCATTTTATAAGTTGATTAAACTTATTAAGACATATGGAAAAAATACTTTAAACTTTTTATTTTTAAACTTTAAATCAGCTCAATGTGAGAATTAAAATATGCGACCCCTGAGCCTCGCTGAACAAAATTTCATTCATGGCTGCGCACATTATTCTGTTTCCGCCCCCCATATTTATGATTTAATTTGACAGAGGACACTTTTAAAATGAATATTTCCTGGTCACATGGAGCTGCTGTCCGTCTGTCAGATTTACTGAAGTCAAAAACTGAAGCGAAGGTTCTGCACGCCTCGAGAGGAAGATGAAAGTCTGCCAACTAACGCAGCCCCCCTGAGATCCCACCTTTAGGAAAAGCTGTTTTTTGTCAGCTTGCAGTCGCTGCAGAGACGTGTTAATGACTTCCTGCTGCTGCTCGCTCTTTCTGTGAAACGGTCAGGGCTGCTGTGTGAAGCGTTTAACCTCCTGACCTTCAGTGACTTCACAGCGTCTCCATCATCCTCCTTCCCTCCATAACTCAGTTACACCATCTGTCGACACGCTGTAACTTTAACGCTCGCAGCTTTTTTCACATCGCGCGCCGCTTTTACCGCTTCGCTTTCTTGCTTCGTACTCGTCTCCGTCCCCTTTTTAGGGAAACGTCTTAGCGGTTGCTTCACGTGTACGACGCGGGAACGTATGCGCCGAAACACGATCCTCGCGGCTTTTAAAACTCCCTCGTGTGTCAGCACACCGTGTCACAGGAGCCTCCAAATACTTGGAGCAGCGAGAGTCGGCATCTGTTGGAGTATCTGTGCAGATTCTCAGAGAGACAAATGTTCTATTCAGAGGTGATTTAGCAGAAACAAAGCTTTGTTCCAGAAGGATTTAAAACTGGTTGGACTC
This sequence comes from Cynodonichthys magdalenae, assembly GCA_031762555.1. Classification (NCBI taxonomy): domain Eukaryota; kingdom Metazoa; phylum Chordata; class Actinopteri; order Cyprinodontiformes; family Rivulidae; genus Cynodonichthys; species Cynodonichthys magdalenae. Next base: position 26,381,288 of record JARVJO010000365.1, on the reverse strand, counting down.
GTAATCCATCACCATCTTCAGGTCATAAACCCAACATGAATCCACCTCTGTTTACTTGTAGCTTCTTGTATCACTAAAACTATTAAAAATGAATGCCTGCCAGTTAAAAGCATAAATGAAACATTTGTGGCAAAAAAACACCACTGTTAATTTATTTTAAACATTTTAGACCTGTAAATCTACACGTCTGTGAAAGTGCTGCGTTGTTGAAAGACAAAAACATCTGAGATCAGTTTTTTTTTGTTCCACAGACCCAGATGTCATCAATAAACAAAGAGAAAGAGCAGACAATATAGGATTTTATTCGTGTTGAAGAAAACATCACAGCTAAAACTTCTCTTATGCCGATCTTTTCAGAAACGTGCATCGAGTTTGAAAACGGATGTAATGTCTTGAAAATGGAAGGAAACTTCAATAAAAGATGCGAGAAGAGATTAAAGTTTTACAGTGTAAAGGTTTGAGATGTGTCGGAGGAGAAAGAGGCCAAAGAAAATAAAAGTTTAAAAACACAGAACTGGCTCAAAGCAAAGAAAGAAATGAGAATGAATTTATTGGATGATGTCATGTTTCAACATGTTCCCAACAGAAATGTTGAATAATTATTCACAGAGTCTGTTCTGAATGGATTAATGAAGCAAAAAACATTAAATAAATTTAAATTATGATCTTCATGTGATGGTTAAATAACATCTTCATTAAATTAATAATGCTTTAAAAATAATCAGCTGGAATGGATGGATGGATGGATGGATGGATGAATGGATGGATGGATGGATGGATGGATGGATGAATGGATGGATGGATGGATGGATGGAAGGATTATTGGAAGGATGGATTGGTGGGTGGTTGAATGGAATGATTAATGGATGGGTGGATGGATGAATGGATTGGTGGGTGGGTGGTTGGATGGATGGATGGATGGAAGGATTGATGGATGGATGGATGAATGAATGAAAGGATTGATGGACTGATGAATGGATGGATGGAAACATGGAAGGATTAATGGATTGATGAAGGGAAGGATGGATGGATGATGGATGAATGGAAGAATTGATGGATAGATGGATGGATAAATGGAAGGACGGATGTATGGGTGGGTGGAAGGATGGATGGGTTGATGGATGGATGGACAATAAATGCAAAGATGGATAAATGAATGGATGGATGGATGAGGAATGATTGATAGATGATGAATGGAAGGGAGGAAAAATGGATGATTGGATGATGGATGGGAAATGCAATAATGGATGGAAGATAACTGATGGATGGATGATGAATGAACAGAAGGATGGATAGATTGAAATGATGGATGGATGAATAGATGGATGGATGATAAAAGGATAGATTATTGGATGGATGATGAGTAATGAATTCATAATTATAGAACTTTCACAGATTAAATAATCTGAATATTTTTGTATAAAAACATCTTTAGATTCTGTAAACAAAAATATATCAAACAAAACCAACCGTTCTTATCTTTAGCACTTTTAACAAACATTAACAAACATCACATTTTTATCTCCTTCCTGTTTAAACAGTCTGGCTGGTTTTGATTGGCAGCTGCTGCCTTTTGAAGTCAAACACTTTCAGTTTCTGTGCCGCCATGAATTTGGAGTTGTGCAACGTTTGAAATGATGAAACAAAGACATTCCTCACATGAAAGCAGTAATAAAAGTGTACAGTAAAGCCTGAGGAGATTAACGGACTGTGAAAACCTAACATGCGTGTTCCTGCCTCCTTATGGAACAAGCCCATGCAGCGCAGGAACACGAGGTGACGCAGGAACTGCTTCAAAATGTAGGGGTCCTAATGTGGGGCCTTGTGGAACCCCAGATGATGGACACTGAAAAGCAAAAAATCAAGCCAGTGGTTTATTTATCAAAGTAATTAAATAAAACTTAGAAAAATAAATAAATATATTTATTGCACAAGAAGAAGAGAATAAGAAATTGCTGACGCGTGCAGTTTATCAGGAGTGAGTAATGAACTGGTTATGATTGTTTTTAATTGTTTGGAGGATCTTCATCACTGAAGTTGTGAAATTGATTCTGGGTCTCAGAGGACTGTGGGATTCATGCTCCATTCCTGACTGACACCTTTTGACAGATTTACTCCCCTGAGGAGATCTCACTCTCTCGCAGACAGATACTGGATTTATACCTGCTCTGCTCCAAACAATTAAACTCCAAAATTCATGAAACCAGGAGAGATTTATCTCTGAGAACTGTAAATCCTGCAAAACTTTTAAAAAAATCTTATTCGAGTATCACAGTATCACATATTCAAGTATCAATGATCTTGTTTTTATAGGTCACTGCCCGCATTTATTCATTTTTATAAATTTGTGTTCATGTTTTCATGTCCAAAAACATGAAAAAAAACTTTTAGCTGAATTACACTGTCCTTTTTTAATAACACAATAAACTAAAGCAAAAGACTGATAACGGCTGACACAGAGCCAGACCATTGTTCTCATTCCTCAGCTGCCTTTGGGTTTATGTGTCACTCATTCACAGATTTAGTCACAGGATGATTTACAAACCGGAGTTTAACCTCGTTCTATTTACAACCACTAGCTGATGTACAAATTCTGTTATTGTTTGAAACAGAATGACTCAATCCGCTGGATGAGATTAAGTCCCCAAACAAACAAAGAAACCAAGCTGTGAAAACAATCCAGAGAAGATAGTTTGTAAATAAAATGTTAAAAAATGTCACCAACACGTTTTTTATTTAGTTCACTTTTAGTGTAAAATCCTAGTTAAAAATATCCAATAACATTTTATTATTAAGCTCACTGTTCTAACATCTTACTAATTTGGTACTAAATGTTAAATTTAAATGTTAAAAATATATGAAAAATTTTAAATCCTAAATCTAAATGTAAAAGTTACATTTAAATGTTATGGCTAAATGTTATAATTTACAGTTTTAGTTTTCTTATTTTAACACTGCTAATGCCGCTAACCCTGCTAACATGGCTAATGCTGTTAACCCTGATAACACTGCTAATTCAGCTTACCCTGCTAACACTGCTAACCCTGCTAACACTGCTAAGGCTGTTAACCCTAATAACACTGCTAATGCTGTTAACCCTGATAACACTGCTAATGCTGTTAACCCTGCTAACCCTGCTAACACTGCTAATGCTGTTAACCCTGATAACCCTGCTAACACTGCTAATGCTGTTAACCCTGCTAACACTGCTAATGCTGTTAACCCTGATAACACTGCTAATGCTGTTAACCCTGCTAACCCTGCTAACACTGCTAATGCTGTTAACCCTGATAACCCTGCTAACGCTGCTAACCCTGCTAACACTGGTAATGCTGTTAACCCTGATAACACTGCTAATTCAGCTTACCCTGCTAACACTGCTAACCCTTCTAACACTGCTAATGCTGCTAAAGCTTCCCTACAAGACATCAAACTTTCAAATTTCGGAGGTGCACGACCACTCGACACGACGTTGCGCGGGGCCAAAGAGCAGGGGCGGGGACAGCTAAATTGCATCACTCATGGCGCGCGCACCCTGGCGCCCTACTTTTTTACATATTTTTTAATGAACTCTTGCGACAGTCTCTTAATTCTTAAATTTAGGATTCTGGAACATCTAGGAGGGTCTGATTTGTCAACTTTCGGAGTCTGGACTCTGTCTGTTTAAGAGGAACTTTTACATCAACGGTTTTCCACATTTTTCTTAGAACTGGAGCTTCTTGTGCAGCCAAAGTGAAACCTTTATTTCCCTTTTCTTTATCAGATTTACAAACATTAAACGGATCACAGACGGAGACTGGTCGTTTTGGCTGTTTTGGTTCCGTTGGAGTCGATATTTGAAGCACAAAGTAAATCATTCTTCTAACCCAATAAAGAAGCGTTCTGAGAAGATCTGGTTTGGAACATGACAGCTTGTTCTCAAGGCATCCATTTCCTGTCATAACCCAGACGCTCCTCTTTGTGCCGGAGCGAAGTGTTATCAAACATCTCGGGCTCGGCTGCGAACCGTCAAACTTCCTTAAACAAATTAAGATAAGAACTCGAACAACGACGACCTCCGGCACCATAAACCCGAGGCTACCTGAGTGACAAATTTCATAAAGACAAGGATGCTATGGTGCATACATTCATCAAATAATTGACTCGTATGTAAATAAATCTTATTTGGAAGACTTTAACTGTAAAAACCAGTCAGATGCAAATGTTTTCTAATATTTCAGCGCCCAGCAGCTCATCTTCTTGTGATCTGTGGTTTCAGAAATCACAAGGCTGTAATTTTAATTCATGAAGATGCAGACAACTTTTTAATTAGCAGTTTAAATCACTATAATTACAACAAATAGAAAATGCAGGGGTAGAAAACAAGAAAAAGAACTGAATCAACTGTATTATTATGGTTAAATTCTGAATTTATTCAGGATTTCCGGTTGTTTTGTTTAAACGACTGAGCCGCAGTGATAAGTTAGTTGCTGACGGCAGAAACTGTAAACGTTTTTACTTTTTTTTTATTGCTTCCTAATAAAAACACTCCCCTTTTACAGATATGGAAATGAACCTTTTATCTACCTGATCAAATCTAACAGCTGTACTTTCCCACCTGGAGAAAAGAAGGAACAGGAAGTCCTTATATGGACAACTGACAGTAAGGAATGTACCTAAGAAAGTAAACACAGCACTAATTTATACAAATTAAGTGCTAAAATTTTAAAATGAGATGAACTGAAATGTTTAAAGTCTTGTTTTTTGATGTGACGTCTCATTTTTGTTTGCAGGAATAAAACAAGGTGATTAAAAGAAAACAAGTTTTTCTCCTTCTGACAGGTGTGAACCAACATACCTGTTAAATGTTTTTACTGCCATGCGACGGCTGCATGTCGTTTTCATCTCTGTCACAATCTAAACGGTCTGGAAGCCCGCCGGCTGACTCTTGTGCAGGTTTGGACACAAACCAAGCAGCCAGCAGGAACGACGTGTCCCGATCCCACACTCATTCCTGGGATGTTCTCTCCGCAACCGTTAGAAAATGCTTAAAAAAAAAGCAAACAATAAAAACATTCAGATGAAGTTGGCTTTGATGCTCTGGAGCTGGATGTTCCAGTAAAATCTCATCAAAAGATCTCCCTCAAAACATTAACGTCAGTTAGGTTTGTGTTTCTCTGCACAAGTTTACTTTAATAATTTGTTACAAATTTGCAGAAAATAGGAGGAAAAGCTTTGCCTGAAAATTAAAAAGTGTTTTATGAATAGGGCTGTAACGATACATTGATCCATTTTTAGATTTTTGATTTGTTTTTTTTTTTGTATATAGAATTTATTTCGTTTTTTTTTTTTAATTATTTAATTAATAAAATATTCAATTACGTTACAAAATGGAAACGTCATCATACACCCAGATATACATACATCCAGATATTAATCACAGACTTGTGGACTGAATCAAAATCTGCTGATTTACAGCCCTGTTTATGAATTTCAGCAGAATATTTATGAAGTTTCTGTCTATCCTATCACGTTATGTTTATATTTAAAAGTTCATCTGTGTCGAACTGTTTTATGTTTTACAAACAAACAGATTTGCACATCTGGTGTTAGCACAATAGTTAGCATGTGCTAAAGTCTTGGCTTTCGATATAAAAATTAAAAGTTTTAAGCGGTTGTGTTGTTGATGCTTTTATCATTTGTATAAACATGTTTTTAATTTATTCTTGTCAGAAATCAAACGAGCTGGTATAGAGAAATAAACATGCATTTATGGCAGGTCCTTTAATTCTTCTAATGTTTCTTTTAAGCTAATTTTATTTTATTATATTTATAATATACTAATATATTGTTTTATTGTCAATTTAAATTTATTTTTGCTTCTGTTTAGCGTTGTCATGGTTGCTAGGAGACGGGACGTACACCGGGGTAAGGGTGGGAATAAAGCAAAAGTCTAGACCGAACAAATTCACAGACACTTTTTTTAGGGACTTCATGGTTGGCCCGAGTCCCTTTGAAGGACCCGGTCTCTGAATTTGGACACAAGTTACAAAAATGCATTAACTGTTATAAGATTATTTAAATTTTGAACTGTTTTAAATGGCTGAATTTGCTCTAAGTAGCTGTTAGCATGAGAATTTCTGATTCTGTCTACTACAGGTAAGATACTGACTGCTCACATGCACTTCACACTACCCTACTTTAAAAAATCAGAGTGTTTGGATCGTATCTCACTAAACTGCGACTATTAGAGACTAGTTGGTGATTTAAATATTCCAAGAAAATGATCTGCAAGACATTTTTTGAAAATCAAAACTGTTTTTTTTTTGTTTTAATTTTGTTGCCCACCTCGACCCACTTTGTTCCCACCGTGGCATCCGTCCCCAGGATTATAAATGAAGCTGCTTAGAATTATTATTTATAATCGGAGCAGGACGTTCAGATGTTTCGTGTCAGAGAACAAGCATCAAAATACAGCTCTGATGCTCTAGAGTTACAAAAACTAAATGGAGATGGGCGGGTTGGCCTCGACCCCGCTTCGCCTCTTCGGTCCATTCAGAAATCACAGCGAGGCGAACCGAAGGCGTCTAAGACCCGGCCAGTTAGGTGCTGGTTTTAGCTTTACTCTCCTAACATATAACGATCAGAAACGTGATTTCCTCGGGTCAGAACCGCAGTTCTGGATGTGTTTTTTTGTGTCGTCAAACCGTCAGCTGGTGTTTTTCAGATCCACGTCAGCTCTATGGAGCTGCTCTAGTAATACTACGAGTTAATGTGCAACTACCGTGTGTGTGTGTGTGTGTGTGTGTTTGCACATTGTACCCACCTGATGAAGGTCACAGTGACTGTGTGTGTTTGTGTTCTTTCATCTTCTGACACACTGTACCATCCCAGGTGTGTGCGGAGGGAAATGAAAAGCTATAAAGAAAAATAAAAGTTTATTTTGACCCTGACCCACTTTCAGGTCAGATCGGGACACACGGTTCAGAAACAACATCCGAACCCACTGACATGTCTCCTCTGTAGCTGAGTTATCAAAATATGATTCAAATTAAAGACAACATTCTTTGCATGTCAGGACATCTTTCATAAACAGTTTTCATCAGGAAAACATTGATAAAATATCAGATTTTAAAAAATGTTTTTTATTTTTGGTTTGTAGCAACTTTTACAATGACAACCTTTTGAGAGAACCAGACCTTAATATTTTCACAGAAACAACCAAATTCTGATAAATTCTTATCTTTCCTGTACCTCTTTGATTCTGTAACCTTTCGAACATGAACTTGACCTCCTCCCTGTCCCACGGCGGGACTTTGATCGCGTTAGAAGTTAAACCTCTTTGAGTTCTCGGCTCCTGTCTGACCACGACCTTTGACCTTTTTGTTTTATTGGTGCTTCCTCTTTGTTTTCCACAGAAACAAGAACCTCTTTGTATGAACTCTGAGACAACTTCCTCTTGTTCTTTTAAATTTAATCATCTTTTTTAATCAGCCTGAATGTTTCGTTTGAGTCAGACGTGGTGGAGCTGCTGTTATTTCCAGATTTAAGGTTCTGGTTCCGACTTCCTTTACCCTCCACAGTTGAAATTACAGCCTCGCACAATAACTGCACTACCAGAACAGTAAGGATCAATGACAAAATAAATGAAAACATAATTTTACTCCAACTAAAATTAAACAATGAGTCGACGCCAATCATCTGAGGCAACATCAGTTCCTCAGGCCGAGCGTGTGAGAACGTGAACATGTGAGCAGGTGAAGGGTCCACCTGCTCACAGTACACATCACGGTAATTCTGTCCGTAGTGTATTTTTAAAATAACACCACTGCTCCTATGACACGGTGACTCTAAAGGACAACATTAAATTAGATCTGGCAGCTTCTGGAGTCGAGCTCAGGTTCGAGTATTTCTGGTTCGGAACAGAAGTGGATGTGTGTCAGCCTCTCCAGGAAGTGTCTTCTTGGAAGGACTCCAGCAGATCTGCAGTGGCGGGAAACACAATTACGCTGCAAAAAAGTGGTGAGGACCAAAACTGCTCTTTGTTGTAAACCACTCTCAATAAAAGTCAGTGGAGCTCTTTGTGAAAATGAAATGACAATTATGGAAGCTTAAATATGAAAAAAATTTCCTGTGTTTTAGTTGAGATATAATTTAGACAGTAAGTTTCTATTTACATTTTAAATGATGTTACAACACAGAATCAAACTTTAAAACATACAAAAATGTTTATTAATTGCTTTTACATTACTGCTTTTCTAGTTAAATATTTTTAATTGCTATTTTAAAAATACCAGTTAGACTGTGTTGAAATGAATTGTATTCAACTATTATTTGGGATTATTTAGCTGAAACTGGACCAAAACAAAGTTCTCTCCAGCTCATTTAACTTTTTATAGTGAGCTGCCCACCGCGCATGCGCTTTTCTCTCCAGCTGCTCCCTTGGCCCCGCCTCCTTCGCTTCCTGATTGGCCGCGCAGCTTTCGCGGGCTTTTTCTTCCCCTCCTCCTCCTCGTGTGCCGTTGTTGCTTCGTTCAGCCAATCAACGCAGGGGGAACAAAAGTTCAGCAGGGTGGTTGCCCTGGCAACACAACCTGCTCAGTAAACTGAAGACGAAGCCAGACAGCGGCTACGAGAAAAAACAAAACAAACTGTGCCCCCGTTCTAACAACAGAACCCTCAGGAAACAAAGTGTTATTATAAAGGTAGAACTTCTCCAAACTTCACTTTAGAGGCAGTTTACTTTGCCAGAAGGCTTCCTTTTTATGTGTTCACACGCGTTTACACAGTTCAATCACATATTACTGTTTAATCACTATTACTGAACATAAACTGTTAAAATGGATTGTTATTGACTCTGTTGCTAGCTTGTTGTTAGCCTGGTCCGGCCTACTGGTCCAATGTCATTCCCAGATCAGAGGTCCGACTTCCGAGGTAAACGGAAATCAACACAACACTAGGAAATCTGATTCTGCCAAACAACCTCCAGATCTGGACCAAGTTCCAGGTACTGTTTTCCTTTCTAGTTCTGTGCGGGGAGCATTCAGAATAAAGACATAAATAATTCAAAATGTTACATTTTAACAAGCTAAAAACAGAAATATGCTCATTTGATGTTTTTATTCTGTAAAAGGGGAGGCTTGGTTTGAAGTGACTTGGGCTGAGTGCTATATTTAAAGGATGAGTCTGTGAAATCTGACAGCTTGTGCTGCAGCATGATGCAGCAGGTTTATTTTAAAAGCAGGTCAGTAGGTTCATTACCTTATATGTCATCAATAGAGTTCACATTCAGAAATGTCTCTGCCTCGTAAAACCTGATACACCATAAGGTTGTTCATGAGAACATCCTCACCATCAGTGTCTCTGAGGTAAAGTTAGTTCATGTTAGCCTATATATAGCTCATGTAAGTTAGCTTCTGTTAGCTCTTGTATATCTGCTCATGTTTGTTAGCTTGTGTATGTTAGCTTATCTTTGTATACTCATAAATGGTAGTTTGTGAATCTTAGTTCTTGTATGTTAGCTTGTTTATAGTATTTCATTCATGTTAGCTTGTGCATGCTAACTGATGTATGTTAGCTTATGCAGGTAACCACATTTAAGTTAGCTTGAGGATCATAATTTGTGTTAGCTTACCTATGTTAGGTCATGCCTGCTAGCTTGTGAATGTTAGCACTGGTATGTTAGCTTGTATATGCTATCTCATGTTTGCTAGCTTGTGTGTGTCAGCTCGCGTATTCAAGTAACTTCATGTATGTTATATCGTGTATGTTAGCTTGTGTAAGTAATCTCCTGTTTGCTAGAGTGTTTTTAAACACAGGTATGTTAGCTTGAGTATGTTAGCCCATCTTTATGAGCTTGTGTATGTTACCTGATGTATGTTAGCTTGTGTATTTAGCTTGTGTATCAGTTCACGTTAGTTAGCTTGTGCATGTTAGCTCATAAGCTCATATTTTCTATTATGACTGCTCGCTTGTGATTGCTAGCTCGTGTGTTTTAGGTTGTGTGTGTCAGCTCAGTGTATTTAAGTAACTTCTTATATTTTATCTTATGTTAGCTCATGCAAGTAAGCTCGTATGTAATCCCGTGTTTGCTAGTGTGTGTTTTTTTAAGCACAGGTATGTTAGCTTGTGTACATTAGCTGATGTATGTTAGCTTGTGTATGTTAGCATGGGTATGTTAGTTTGTGTATGTTAGCATGGGTATGTTAGCTTGTGTAAGTAAGCTCATGTATGCATTCTCATGTTTGTTAGCATGTTTTTTAAGTACAGGTATGTTAGCTCATGTTTATGAGCTTGTGTATGTTAACAGATGTATGCTAGGTTATCTATGTAAGCTCATGAATTTAAGCTCTAATATTTTAGCATAGATATGTTATTTCATATATTCCAAGCCAAAATTCTTAGTGTACTAGCTGTTTTCTTATCTCAATAAGTATATCTGTTTATTATTAAATATGTAACTCTTTCGGACTCTACTCAAACAGGAGAAATAAGACATTAATTGCAAACATTTTACTATTTAAACATTTGATTTTTTTGTGAATGTTTTCTTTGGCAAGATACTTTTAACCTCAATTGTAGTGAAATGATAAAGCAGTAAATTATTTACTTGTCTTGTTTTATCGCCACACATGTTCTGTACGAAGTAATAGCTGAATTCTTTATCTGAGGCTTGATTTTTTTATAGTCTCTAATAACACTTTGAGTTCTTGGAGACAGCTGCTTCCATAAAACCAAGTTTAACGTTAAAAAAAGGCAGCTGGTCATCAAGTTTATTCAAATCCGATCAGCAGCTGAGCGAACGTTCACTCTGACATCCTGGAAGAGGAAAAAAGGATCTGTCAGTTTCAGATTAGTGAAGGCAAACAGAGTGAGATAAAAGTTGGCAGAGTGTTTGGAACAGAATGACGTGTGTTTACTGGACAGATCAGAGGTTTTTGTTTTCAGTTAACGGATCAGAACAGAGAGGATGGAGAGTTTATTCTGACTCGAGTCCAAGCTGACTCATGGAGGACCTCTGCTGGTGAGAGGTGGAACTTTTTGATTTAAAACTTTATTTGACATTGATTCTGTTTATTTGTATGTTCTCAAACTCTCACATTTCTTTTTATTCAGGTTGGAGCAAAGACAGGTACGTTTACTCATAATTAATTTATTTCATTCAAATGAGGTCATGGTGTTTACATGTGAAAGTGTCTTATTCAGAATGAGCTCATAATTAGGTTAAAATATGACTGGGCCAATAAATATAACACTGTTTACAGAGAGCTGGAAACAATAAATCATGTGTTGAACAGCATCTTAGGTCAGGTAATTTCTCTTTTATGATCATCATATAGGTTTCTAATCCTGAACTGTTGAGAATTGAAGGGAAAGTGTAACTCTTTAAAGTTGTCAGGTGGTGTTTTTCCCTCCGTTGTTTATCAGCGAGCCTCGGTTAGTTTCTGCTTCCTTTCTTCTGCCGCTGTTTGGTTTGAGATAGTGGTCAGGCTGAGAGCACGGTGTTTGATCACAGCTCTGTTTGCTCACTGGAGTGTTTTATATGGAGGAAACGCAGCAGCAGTGACTCAGACGTTTGAGTAGTTTCTCTCCTCCTTTGTTTATCTGAAGTCAGAGTCACAAAGGAAACTATCCAGGAAGTTTGTGCCTGAGGATGAAATCAGATGGTGCTGCCTGGAAAACTGGAAACCACAAAAAGCTCTTGGTGAATTAGTAACAAACTGAGTTCGACTAAGACACAGTATATGTCAGTCTGCAGTGCTGGGTGACACCAAGTGTCCTTCAGGCTAGCTAAAGTCTGACTAAGACACAGTATATGTCAGTCTGCAGAAAAACAAAAAGAAGCTGAAAAATTTGTAATTTCAGCTAAAACAAGTAATTCACTAGTTCAAAGCTAAAAGAAGGAAGGCACTAGCTAAAAGAATCAGGTGATTAGCTAAAAGAATCAGGAGATTAGCTAAAAGAATCAGGAGATTAGCTAAAAGAATCAGGAGACTAGTTAAAAGAATCAGGAGATTAGCTAAAAGAATCAGGA
>JARVJO010000365.1:26321938-26343347 GCA_031762555.1 Cynodonichthys magdalenae | reverse complement strand
CACGCCTCTGGCTCCTTTGGGAAAGCTCCAGAGGATCAGAGTCTTCCTGGACTGGACCAGAGGGAAGCTGCTGTTCTCTGACCTGGACACCGACACACACCTTCACACCTTCAGGCACACGTTTACTGAGAAACTGTTCCCGTACTTCAACACCGTCAACGCCTCGCCAATGAAGATCGCACCGACCAACTTAGTCTTGAGGCCTTCCTGCAAGTAGACCCGAAAACCATATTTTATTTATTTATTTACATGTTGTATTAATCAGTCAAATATTCTGTATTTAGGCTCAAACATTGTTTGTTTCCTCTTGTAAATGATATTTATTTGAACGCGTGATGTAATTGTGTAAAACTTTGATCATCAAATAAAGCTTTACAAAACGTTTTTCAGCTTTTTCAAATGTCCTCTGCAGAACCGACTTTAGGCTAAAATCTGGGAACTGTTTTATAATTTTATTTTATTAGCTTAACATAACTGGTTAGGAATCCATTCTTTACTTTTTTAACAGATAATGGTTTTGTTCTGACCTTTCAGACATTAGAGACAGATAACTTGTAGATTTTTGAGTTTGTCATATTTTAAAATGGAGAAAAAAAAAACTTCAGTAAGTTTTCAAATTATCTTGGTCCAAGATGGCCGCCTCAACCAACTGACCTCCGTTAACTTTACAGACATTAAAAGAAGTTTGGACACCACGGTGTTTAAAACTTTCACACAATCTGAGTCAAGTTGACAGAAATCCTCATTCCCCCGTCCGTTTTGGCTAGAATTTGAGGTGGTAGTAGCTGAGAGTCGTTCCAAACACAACCTCTGTCAGCGTCAGACGATCTGAGGCTGGCAGGCCTTCCTTCCAGGTCGGGTTGTGCCTCTGAACCCTGACCTCCATGTTGTTTTGTTGAATGTTTGGCGATGCCTTCACTGTCGGAGCAGACGGTAGGTTTTCTGAGAAGCGAGGACTTCCAGGTTTCTGAATTTGCATCGAGATGCAGAATAAATTCCAACCTGCCGGTTGTTGCAGATATAATTTGTAAAAGCATCATGCTTTTTTTTGTTGTGGCAGAACTTTTATTCAGACCTGGTTTTTTTTATAAAGCATGTTGAGATTTATATCTCAGAAAGTTGATAAACTAGTGAGTTTGTAGCCATTTTAGATAACGAATCAATTTTACAATTACTTGTAAAAACAATTTATTTTCTTTGACGCCATCCTCTGTCAACCAGATATAAAAACACTACATTTTAGAGCAAATATAACTTTTTGCAGGAGTTTCTGTAACTCTAGAGGCTCAACTTTAACATGTTAGAAATGAACTGAGGTTTCACTCAGTTTATTGTATGTTAAACTTAATGAATCATCTTATAGGAGTTGAGATGAATAAATGAGCTTAAAGTTGCAGAATATAAACAGTTATGGAGCCAAATGCAACATCAGCCCAGGTTTGTCCAGAGAGGAAACGTCTTCAGACTTAATTTCATATTTACAGTTTCTCTCTTTTTATCTCCAGAAACTCAGATTAGGATCAATCCAGGCAGCGAAAAGATCACAAGAAGTCTTTGTACAAACGAGTACGACCAGTTTTAGGTTTCTGTAATTGGGTACAAACCAAGAACTCACAGAGCTGTAATAATAGATTTAGTCAAAATACAAGCAAATTTAGTCTGATTGTTAATTTGGGTGTGGGTTATTTTAAAGGAAATGAGTAGAAACTTACTGGATTAGTTCGTAACTGCTTGACAATAAAACCACACCCAAACATGACGGAAAGGACCGAGCAGTCACAGCAGGAAGGAGTTTCTTTTAGTTTGTCATCCTGCTTGGAACGCTGCTTTATTTTATAAACCACTTCCTAAACTTAATTAACCCGACTCAAACATTTAATAACTTACAGGTTTCCTGTCAAGGTCAGTTTCTTTAGCTCATTTTTTAAAATAAATCTGCAGAACCAAAACTTTAAAGCATTTTTTTTATTACTTTGTGTTTTTTTCTTTTAATAAAAAAGGTAAAACTTCACATTTATCTGCCTCTGTAAAGATTAAGGAACGGAACAAAAAGCTTTTTGGTTTAGTTTGATAAAAATGTTTTGTATTTATCTTGTATGATACATTACATGTGCTATAAATATCTCTGTAGTTCGGAACAAAAAGCCTCCACACCGTCTCATTCCTTTAAGATAATTTATTTTACACAGTAAAACAGAAGTTTATGTTTCGTAGAGAGGACAGTGAAGCATTTACATAAACTCAGAACGTCACAAACTCAGACCGGACCGTTTGTCAGCGTCTTCGTGGTCGGATCGTATCTTACAAAGATAAGCTAATCAATAAACTTATCAGTCAGCTGCGACAGAGTGGCCAAAACCAGATGTAAGGATGTGAACCGAGGAGGGTGCGTTCAAGAACGCCACAAATCTCTTTCAGATACAAAATAAAAACCTCACACACGATAATTCTAAGTTGCCACCAAATAAAAAGGCATTTTTCACTGAAATGAACGATACAGTCAGGATTCGATCCCTACCGCTTGAAGAAAGGCGTGCAAGTGCTTCTCAGCTGTTACGAGTTTCTATGAACCTCCTGGACTGAGGAATGTGGGGTCATTGAACGCAGCCTTCTCAGTTTTAGGCCCAGGTCAGGGGTGTGTTTGTTTTGTTCTACTTTGGAGGCCTGTAGACCATCTTCCTGCTCTTCAGCACCGACCACTTGTGCCTCTTCAGGTAGTAGAGCAAAGGAAGGACAACAACTGAGCCAATCACGAACTGGGAGGAGAAGAACGAGAGGAAGTTGAAAGAAAAGTGTCTTAAAAATCAGGGGTTCACTAATAAAAACGCTGAATAACATCCGTACCTTTAACCCCATTCGTTTGCGTTGGTCGTGCTCCGGTTCGGAGGCCCATCTCAGGAAAGTACAGACATCTTTGGCTACCTGACTCATGGTGGCGGGGGTTCCTATGGCAACAGACACGTTCAGTCAATACTTCCAATGTTTATTTTAAACATTCGTTTCTGCATTATGGCTTCACTTACCATCATCAAACTCCAGGACCTCGTTGTAGATGGGCGGAGCCATGCCGATAGCCTGACCGGGGAAGTAGGGGTTGTAGTAGAGCCCCTCTCTCATTGGCACTCCCGCCGGCGCGTCGCAGTAACCCGTCAACAAGCTGAACACGTAGTCTTCGCCGCCGTGTCTGCGGGGCAACAGAGGAGCAACGTTTCAGTTAATTCTGACGTGTTTAATTACTCGCTGCGATCGTTCTGTGTCTCAGACGCCACCTGGCACTGATGATGTAGCTGAGGTCGGGAGGGAGAGCCCCCCCGTTGGCGGCGCGGGCCGCCTCGGGGTTGGGGTACGGCTTCGGGAAGTAGTCCGAAGGCTTTCCAGGCCGTGTGAACATCTCGCCGTTCTCATCCGGACCGTCCACGATCTCAAACTAAAAACATAAATGGAGTTTAAAAAGCTCTAAATGCATCAGCAGAAACAGTCAAGTGTCGCCACCTACTGGCAGAACAAGGGAACAACACGTAAAGGTTCAAAACAGGAGTGGATCGATTCAAACGACTCCATCGGCTGCCTCACCTCTTCAGCTAAGGTCTTAACCTCTTCCTCCGAGTGCGACACCCCCACCAGGTTTCTAAAGGCCAGGTACTCCATACTGTGGCAGGCTGCACACACCTGCTTATACACCTGGTAACCACGGCGAATACTGCAGAGGAAAAAACACAGTGGTCACCTTCCACAAACGTCACGACTGTAGATGTTTGGCTTTAAATTCAGAGGGGAACTTAGGGCTAAAAATCAAAAAAATAAAAAAGTGTTTTCCATATTTTGATTTGTGAGCTCGTCTTGCCTCTTAAATTTTGCAGCTGTAATAATTACATAAAAATTAATATATGGAGCGAGTTAAAATGTAATATGGGCTTATTTATATGAAACAAGCGTGAGGAACTTTATTTTACAAAACAACCGGCAGGTTTTCATTCATAATTTACTTCTAGGTAGCTTTTCAGGTTCTTTTTACTAAATTAATAAATGTTTTGTTGCTGAATTGTTAATGAAATTTGTCATTTGTGGACATTATTTCTCTTCCTGTAGTGCTAATAATTATGTATTGGTCAAAGTTCTCAGGCTCTGAAGGGATTTATGGCTGCAGCAAAACAAACTAAAACTAAACAACTTCAGTCTTTGTGCAGAAATTATGAATAATGTTACACAGGAACATATTTCTGACCTTCTATTAAAGACAAGTGGCTTGGACGTCTGACTGGATGTCATAAACTCTAAAAACTTCTTTCCAATAGAGCAACAAACCAGTGTTGCGCAGATATTAAAATAAAGAGTACTCAAACAAAGCTGTGTGATGAGTTTAAAAGAAAGATGACCCAGAGTAGTCATTTATGACAGCTATATTCCTACATAATAACAAATATTTAACATTTTATTTGGAGTTTCATGAAATATTTCAATTAAAAACTTATTTAAAAAATACAAATTTGTCAAATTAATAAATTTCGACACTTAACAACCACAAAACAGACATTGTTACTTGTAAATCTAATTAAAACTTGTCAGCTGACACAAAATATAACACATAAAACAATTTTAATTAAACAAAAATGCTCCCAAATCCGAGAATGAATGATAAGTTTGCATCTCAGTTTTATTTCTGTTAATGTGCTGATAGAGAATGTGACTAAAAAGTGAGTCTGTCCAACACACCTCGCATGGTCCAGAGAGGACAGGGGTCCAGAGTGGCTCCAGGGGTAGTTGGGGGGGTGAAGCTCCAGTTCTGAGGCTTTAACGGCCTGGTTGAGCATCAAGGCGAGCCCGGCGCCGCCAGCCGTGATCACGCCGAGCGTCGACAGGGCAACTTTCTTCTTACTGGACAGGGTTGCAAATGACATACTGGCCTATGAGGAACAAAAGCGTCGACAGGCATTCAGTATTTATTTAGGATAAAAAATTCAAACAAATAAAACAATATAAAAACTGTTTAAAAAACTCAGGACAAAGTATAACTTATGTGATCTTTTGAAACGGTCCTTTGGTGGTGTTTATAACCAGGCAGGCATGAGGTAAACAAATCCCTGCACCTCACAAACAGCCCAACCTCCAAACTCCTGTCAGAAAACTGGATCTTTTTTAGCAACAGAGCTGATAATGGTACAGATAAATCCCATTAACTGGTCCTTCAGTCAGCATCTTCAGAAGCAAATAGCTCGAGGTTTAAACTTAACTTTGAGCAATAATTTAAACATTAGCACTGATTTGAGTAAACAGACGTAGATGTGTTCCCACAATCCAATCACCAATAAATAATGTGAAATGTGTGATGTCCTATTTGAAAATAAAATCAAAGAACACAACAATAATAGCATCTCCACCGGAAGTCCTAATTCAACCCTTGAAATGCTAACCCCGTTAGCTCACATACTTTCAGCAACCTCTACCAAAAACAAAGCATGACCCAAGTGCCTACTGGAATACCCACAAACATAACTTTTACTCGCATATGCATCGAGTTTATTTTGTGATAGATAAAGCATTTAGGACGAGCTCCGCATGTGCCGGGTTCCTGACAACAGGCTAGCTCCACGACTAACCTCCATGACGAGCTTTATTATTAAACAGCCTTTGTGTTGGCAACTACAACCACATCGTCGATATATTTACGTTATAACCGACAAAACCTCAATGAAGTTGAAGGCACAGAGCTTAACGGCAGCCTAAAATAAGTACAGAGATAAGTGACCTTGTCTGAGTCCAGCGCTAGCGGCGAAGCTAACGTGAGTTCGCCCGACAGGACGTTTAAAATGTCACATTTTTTTTACAAACTGCGGTTAAAACACACAGCTACCTGAGCGGTTTGTATTTAACAATTTTATCGGTTTACCTTGGGAGACTTGAGAGTATTCCCTGCGCTGAGGAGAGCTCTTCCACTCCCGGAGAGCGCCACGACTCGAAGCGCCGCCATCTTTGCTGCGGATTCTCAGGAATCGCGAGCTTTAAACAAACCAATTAGTATTTCCGGGACGAGCCTTCAAAATAAATTACCATAGGCCAGACCCTAAACGCGATAAAATAAAAACCATCTAGGCTGCAATTTTAAAGTTATCTTAAATATAGGTGCCTTTAGTATTTTTTAGTTTCAAACTAGACCAAAAATCGCGAATCAGACAATACCCGGACCTCAGTTACAACAAACAAACAAAAACTGTTTATTTTATTTCATTTTATTTTTGTACTGGATCTTAAGACTCAGTGGTTTGTGACAACAATCTCGAGCTGATACTCAATGGTGAAATAAAATAAATAAGTTAAAAAAAAAGAAGAATTTTTGTAAAACTTGAACCAGTAGGCAAATATGAACATGATATATATTTTATATGTTTAGAAAAATATAATATGTCATTTTTTTTAAACATTCATTTAGTGCTTTTATTTTTAAAAATGTGTGGGTTTTTCTAATCAACGCGGATTAAACGCACTTTAGGAAACTTTTATTTTGAAGAAAACCGTCAAAGGCAAATCGGAAGTACATTTAAGAGTATTTTTTTTGTTACTTGACACAAATCTTACACAACAAATTTACACAACATATTTACACAACGTTTTTGGAAAGCATACAAAGATGGTAACATGTTATTTAACGGTAAATTATTCAGTTCCTTCTATTCATTCCAATATATTGTATTGTCCTTTTGAACTTAATCGGATATGACGTAGACGCAGCTTCCGTTTAGCAGGAACGTCTGAAGTTATATCTGACCTACCTAGGCTACAGAAACTAAATTACAAAGTTTTGTTCATAATACTTGTATTTGAGAGATGTCACCCTCACGAGTTGTTAATGACTCTCAGCTATTACCACACAAAATATCAATGCAATTTATGTAAAAATGTGTGAATTGTAGAAATGTTTGTTCTGTAGGGTCAGTTGCTATCTTGAATTGGTTTGGCTCTAAAAGTTCATCACTCTAGTGATTATTTCCTGAAAGTTTCATTAAAATCCCTGCAGTGGTTCATGAAATATTAAGCTGAAAGACCAAAATATGAACACACAGATGCAGAAAAAAACATGATCTTTGCCTTTTGGAGGCAGGTAATAATAAAAACTAAAATACTATATTTGAAAAAAAAAAATATACAAAACCATAATTTCAGAGTGTTATATATGATTCTACCAGAAGATGGAAGCACAGTTTAAAAAAAGAAAACATGTTTATTATCATTCAAAAGTGCTTTTGAATTTGAACCTAATCATAAAATCAATAAAAATGAGATACACTCCATTTTATCTTATTATATATACATTAGTGTAATGTTTTAAACACAAGCTATGATTTAGTTTTTGTATGTTTGTTTCTTTAAAAAGCAAAACTGTTGAAATGAATAAAATGTCATGAAACTCACTGTGACTCGACTCGTAGCGTTTGGTGAGACAATAATGCATTAGAATAATGATGATACATTTTGTTAATGTTGCTAAAACACTAATTACTTCCTCTAATTGCGCACGACGTGAAATATCTGCAAATATAGACGTGGAGGTGAGTTAACATCCATCAGGAAACAGGCTGCAGAGCGCTGATACAGCATGAATAATGAATCAAGCAAACATTTAATCTAAATTATTAAGATGCATAAAAACAGCAGGCTTGTTTGGATAAACTCTGCTAAAAGTAAATGGATGTTTGCTGCTGACAGCAGGTAGATAATAAACTATTTATCGGCCCCTGCAGGCCCCGCCTCAACCGCTTCAGGAGCTGAACGACGAGCTAAAGGCTCAGTTCAGTTTGAAAATTCAACCCAAACAAAAAATATATATATTTCTTAGTGTTTACACTTAATTCCCACTTAAAATATTTCACATGACCAAGTTTTTAGCTGTTATTACAGTAAAATGAATCCAGTCAGTGGTTCTTTTGGCTGTTTTGATGATTCGGCTACTTCAGCAGGTAAAACAGAATATTTCGGCTGCTGTTGGGTTCAGTTTAACAGCTTTGTTCAGAGGTTCTGTAGGGGGGCATGGAAATATTTATGTCCTCTAAGTGATGATATAAAGTATTTATGGGTTGCTCAGCCTCACAGCAAAACATGGATTAAACTCGAAACAAGATTTTTTATTTTGTGTGTGGTTGTGTTTGTGCAGCTAGAAGGGATTCAGCAGCCAGTAATTCAGAAAATAAATGTTGTAATTCTGGAAACGTTTTCTTTAATTTAATCTAATCTAAACATTAGATGCCAAAAATAAATCATGTCCTCAGATAACCTAAGGATAACTCTCAGATACTACCACACCATTTTAGCTCATTATCAGTAGAACTGACAGTTATTTGCCTTTTTGCATTTGCTAAGCTAAGAATTAGCATCCTGACATAAAGGACTTCCTGGTCGGAGCTGAGCGGGTCGGTGAAGTGGTCTGCACCACATCAGGCCTGACTGCTGGGTTCATTGTGTCAGATTGTTAGAACATTTAAAAACCTGCTGGCAGTCATGAAGATTACAGGTTCTGCGTCGGCCTCTGAAGGTTTTTGAGTTCTTTTCACTCAGATCCCGTCACATAAGTCATCTGAGACATTTAAATTACAGAGAGCAGGTTTCTGACAGCCTAATGTGGCTGCGATCGAAGCTCATGACCTCCGATGCTTTAATTATACTGACGTGTTCAGACAGACAGATGTGAAAAGAGCAGGAGGTTGATTCATCAGCTGTAAAAACCTCAGGTTCTCCTGACTCCACTGGAGGCTGAAGAACTTCAGAAAAAACACCAACAACAGCGACAAACCTCAGAAAATTTATTTCCAACAAGTTTAAAGGTTTAAATGTAAACTAGAAAAAGTAAATTTTCTGCAAATATGCTGTTTGAACACAGAGCTGAAACTGAATTGTTGAAGCAAAACAGCTAAAAGCTAAAAATTGCAAAAATGATGGAACAGCTATAACTAGAAGTTAAATGTAGCAACAAAAAGGTAACTAAAACTAAAACTAGACAGCAAAATGTTTGCTGAATGTTTAAAGCAGCCTAAAGCTGGCTAAAAGCTAAAATGCAAAATGCTAACTAGGATCTAAAAGCTTGATGACAGCAGCTAAAAGCCTAAATCAACAATACGGTTGCTAAAATTGGCAGAATACTAGATGAAAAGGTACAAAACATAGGCTAACTAAAAGCTATAATGGTAGCTAAAAGTATTAAAAGACTATTTCAAAGCTAAAAGTTACAAAAAACTAAAAGCTAAACATAGCAAACTGACAATTTAAAGCTAAAAGTAACAAAATGCAATCTAAAAGCTAAAAGCAGTAAAATGTTTGCTAAAGTTTAAAGTATCAACAGACTGGCTACAAGCTGAAATGTTACCAAAATGCTAGCTAGGATCTAATGGGTTCTCAACATTAGCTAAAAAGTCAAAACAGGTAAAAACACCAGGTAAAAGTCTAAATTAACTAACTGATAACTAAAGTAAGCAAAAAGCCAACTAAAAGTTAATGGCAACTAAAAGGTAAAAGTAGTGAAAGACCAGCTAACAGTAGCTAAAAATCTAATTTGATCAAATGCTAGCCAAAGGTAACGGAGCACTAAATGCTCAAAGTGGTAAAATGCTGCATAAAAACCAAAATCAACAAAACAGTAGCTTAAAAGTAGTAAAACACAAATTAAAAGGAGCATGATCATTTAAAAGCCAAAATTAACAAAATGCAAACAGTAGCTGAAAGTAACAGAAACTAACTAAAAGTTAAGATAAAGGGTAGCTAAAAGTAGAAAAACACTAGCTGAAAATCCAAATTTAAAAAAGCGCTAACTAAACGTAGAAAAATGATAGTGAAAATTATTAAAAAACTATTAAGAAGCTAGAAGCAAAATGTAGCAGGAAGATAGTTCAAAACTAAAATATAGCAAAAGGCTGGCTAAAAGTAGCAGAAGGCTAACTGAAAGTATCAGAATAGCAAAAAGCTGAAAGTAGCATAAGAAGATAAAACAGAGTAGCTGAAGCAGAAAGAGAAAAGAACAGGTTTTTGCCTCTACAGAAAATTGATCAGTTATGAATAAAAGCAAAATTTAATCTGAATATACGTTTTTCTCCTGCGTTTCATATAAAAACATCAAAAGAAATATATTTATTTATCATATCTAAACATAATTTTGCATTACGGTTCAGAAAAGTGTCGATCATTGAAGCCTCATTGCTTTGTTTTGTTTGAAGTTTGTTCTCTGTGTGACGGAGATGAAAGACCAGAATTATCTGTCAACATTCACACATAATTGCTCTGATGCATCACATCTCGAGGGGATTATTTTATTTTATGTTTCCCTCTCGATTCTCTCAGAAGCTGCTTAAAAGTCGATCCCCTTCACTGAATCATATTTCTGCTCTGAAGTCTTTAAAACCTTCGGCTTGTTGAGATCTTCCACTAATCAAACTGAAAAGCTGAGATCTGTTTCACAAAATAAACTCGACGGAGTTCCTACTCTGATAAAACAGTTTTGGTTACATTTTGCTGCCCTTCTCCATCCTCTGAAGCTGCTCAGATCTCCACATCAATGCATTTATTAATGAGAGCTGAAGACGGCGGTGAGTTCATCACCAGCAGGTCATTGTGTATTCATAACGAGTGTTAAATTCATACAACTGGAGCGAGTGTCAAACTGTTTTTATCCACTTCCCACCAAATCCCTGAATAATTAAAGCAGGCTATGAGAGACGAACATCATGTGGATAAAAAATGAAAGTGGAACGAAGCCTGAAGCTGAAGCTCATGAGTTGCAGGATGATGATGATGATGGTCTGCCACCAAAATCTTGATGAGTTTAGTCAGACTACACGTAAAAATTGACCTCTTTTTGCAGACTTTTCTCACGGTTCTGAGTCACCATCAAGTCTCCAACAGCTGCAGCTCAGCTTGAAAAACTTAAAACTAAAATTTAGTTTTCAAAGAAAAGGTTTTCAGAAAAGTACGGTCAAAGTGATAATGCTATTAACTTTCACATTTAACAAGTTCCTCGTCTCGCCTCTACGACTGAGCACAGCTAACAAACATTAACTGGGCTCTACCTGGTATCTCCTGCATAGAAACAGTGTTTAACACTGAAAGGTACTACGTATGACTGACTTAATTTGAAATAAAAAAGACAAGAAAATACTATTAAAAGTAAAATAAGAGAAATTTATACTTCACTGTTGAGATGTGGTGAGTAGCTGCCATCTACAATTCTGAACTTGCCCACTTTCTGACATGGAATTCCCACTGGAATTTACAACTTGTAAGTGGGAAATTCCCACCTTCCAGTACAACTGGGTTGCAGCAAAAGTAGCAAAATAGTGACTTTATATGACGGAGTTCACCTTAAACCCTGTGCACCTCTACCTTACTGTGGCATGTTGTCATTTATAATCAACATGCATTATGGGAGATGTAGTTCATGGCTAATGCTAGCTTTGAAGCAGCTTATTTTAAGATGATACATATTTGAAGCTCTGGCAGACCACATAAATGTTGTTGTGGGCCACATTTGTCCCATGAACCTTGAGTTTGACAGATGATTTAATTTTCTTCCACACTCCAGCCTGTGATTCTTTGGCTTTCAGATGAACAAATTACAAATTTTTTTTTCACAAAGTCAAAAAACAAACAAGGCGTTCACCTCCAGCCAAACCAAACATCAGTCTTTATTTTCCTCTACTGTAAACACAAAATGATAACTGATTAAGTTTCATTATTAAAGCTTTTTGTTATGTTTATATTTTTGTCTTAATTAAATGGTTTTACATACGTAAAACCTCTATTTTTTGTTTATTTAAAATTCTGCTTTCTCTGGGCCTTTGGCTGCAGGATGTTGGTTTAATGATCCCCTCTTCCTCACCAGCTCATCTTTTATAACGATGTTTAAAGTCCATCCTGTTTGTTGCTCGCTCAATTTGCTTCCAAGCCACGACCACTGGACGGTTAAAAATTGAGATCAGATTAAAAATTGATTCGGGGCACATTTGTCTGACAGATGCTGCTGTAGTGATCGTCACGTTGACTCTTTAATATTAAAGTTTGAATCCAGAGCTCCAAGTACGTCTTGGGGATGACTCTCAGCTACCGCTGCATCAAATTCTAGCTCAGCGTCTGTAAAACGAGCTGAGTTTGAACCGTTGCTCAGCTGTGGCGGCCATTTTGGCTCCATCATTTCCGAGCCTTTCCAGATTTATGTTGCGTTGCCTCGGGGCAGAACCGGTGCAGTAATTGGTGTGAAATGTGCACCTCTCACAGGAAGTGGCTGCTGCTGACGTCGATAATGTTTCCAGCCTCTGGGCAAAAGTCCTGAGCGGTGGACGGACTGGACCTGAAGCTTTCTGCAGGCCTTTGTCACCTTTAAAAAACTGACGCACGCTGACAAGGAGAGGAAGAGTTTCACAACTCGTCTACCTCAGTTTGATCGACAGTAATCAGTCTATAACTCTTATTTTTCTGTTTTTCTCTAAAGCTGCAGGATGAAGAACAAATCAATAATTGTGACAAAAATAGAAAAATATATACGGCTGAATATTAAGTTGTTTTTTTAATGCACAAACATCCTTAAAAAGGACTGAATAATTCCACATTCAGAATATTATAAGTATTTTATTTTATTTCAATATCAGATATTCATTTTAGCACCATTTTACAAATTTTCATCCCATCAAAACCCATAATTTACATTTTATTTTTGAGAGGAAAAAAAGCTAAATATGCTCATTCAATTGAAATTAGATGTGTTGGTGTTTCATTAAAGTGCAGTTCAAGACAATGTTCACCTACAATATTTATTTTTTACAAATAATTTCCAACTTAAACTAAAAGAAAACCAAACATAAAATATTACATTTGAATTAAAACAACAAAAAAAATCAGTATTTTCAATTTTTTACCCATTTTCTTGTCAATTAACGGAAAAAACATTTTTTTATTTAAATGTTTTCTGTTGTTTTTAAGTGTTGCTCTTAAAGCCTGTCAATCCATCCATCAACCAGATCAGGGTGGTCCAGACCTCTCTTTCCACAGCCAGCTCTTCCAGAAGGACTCCAAGGTGCTCCCAGTCCAGATGAGAGACCTAGTCTGTCCAACATGTCCTCCTCCCAGTTGGACATGTCCAGAACACCTCCTTGGGGACATGTCTAGGGTCACCCTCCACAGAACCACCTCAGCTGGTTCCTCTGGATGTGGAGGAGCAGCAGCTCGACTCAGAGTCTGTCCTGTAGGACGAGACTTCCCTGCTAGCTTGTTGCTATTGGTCTGCTACATTTAGACAGCTTTTTGCTACTTTCAGCTTTCAACCAACCTTTTGCAACTTTTACAATTTGTTAGCTTCTTGCTAATTTAGCTTCTAACTAGCATTTTTTGTTTTAGCTTGTAGTTATTTATCTACTACTTTAGCTATTTTGCTACTTTTAGTTAGTGTTTTTGTTCATTTTGACATTTAACTAGTATTTTTGCTCTTTTCAGTTAATAGCTAGTGTTCTGCTGCTTTTAGCTACTGTTTTTGTTATTTTAGGTAGAGTTTTAGCTCGACTCCGAGTCTCTACTGGAGGAAAAAACTTTTCTGCTAGCTTGTTGCTTTTGGTCCGCTAAATTTAGTTAGCCTTTTGCTACTTCCCACTTTCAACCCACCTTTTGCAATGTTTACTTTTTCATTATGTTCTTGCCAATTTAGCATCTAACTAGCATTTTGCTACTTAGTTGTTTACTACTTTGTTTACAAATTTAACTATTGTTTTGTTCTTTTAAGTTTATAGCTAGTGTTCTGCTACTTTTAGCCACTGTTTTGTCATTTTTAGGTGAGTCTCTGTAGGAGACCTGAACGTCTCTGCTTGTGTCAGAGAGTCCAGGTCCAGGAGAGTCAGACAAACCGTCATTTACAGAATCATGCCGAGTCAGCATTTCTCACCTGATGTTTTAATAGTTTCAGCTTTAAGTTAACATTTTTTCCCAAATTTTTAACTTTTAGCTCTGGTGTCAATTTTAGGGTTTAGCTTTTGTTTCACAGATTAGACTGTTTTAGTCATTTTAGCATGTAGTCATTGTTTTTCAGTTTTTTTAGCTCGTCACTGATTTTGCTTTAGTCTCATCTTTTAGCTATTATTTTGCCAACTTTAGGTTTTAGGTCTTGTTTTGTATAATTTACGGTAGTTTCAACTTCAGTTTCTTTAATCTACTTTCAGTTTTTTTTTCTTGACCAAGTCAGTTCTATGACTTGATAAATTTATGAATATTTAATTATATTCACTTTAAAAGCAGCAGTAAGGATAAACTGAATGTGACTAATGACAAAAAGAAGAGGGAAGCTCTACAGTTTGTTGGGCTCTACAGAAACCTTTGCTGGTATTATTCTCAGTGTTTGTTGTTGTTTCACAGAGTTTAAGTAAGGAAACAGCTGGTCTGTGAAGCTGTGCGTGAACGTATGGATGTTTGTGTTGGTGTCGGGGTCACTGAACGTGACCCGCTTCCTGTCGCAGTCCAGATGAACCCTGACCCTCCTGAGTTTGGTTTTGATGGTGAGAGCTGCCGAAGCATGTTGGCTGGAGTCTGCTGTATATTTGCCATCGCAGAGGGATATTTTTAAGAGCGTGGGTTTTTTATCTGTACTAGTCGAGGTGGGCTTCGCTGAGACCCCGACTTCCCAGACCGGACTGTCTCCGACCTCGACGTCCCAGCTGTGAGTCTTCGAGTCAAAGCCCTCAGAGCCCAGGACGGCCGGGTAGGACAGGATCCTTTCAGGATTTTCAGGAACTTCCTGCTTCTTGTCTCGCCTCACGCCGGTGAGATCGTTGGACAGGACGAGGTCCGGGTGGGCCGTGTTTGGATCCAGGATCACAGGCGAGTAGGAGACCAGCTCCTTCATGTTGGTCCAGACGTCGAAGCTCAGGTTGCCCAGGTGTTTGGTCTGATCTATCAGAGCTCCTGGGATCAGTTTCGGATCATCCAGCAGGAGACTCAGCTGGATTTTCTCCACTGTTACCACGTAGCTGTTCAGGAACGGAACATCTCCAGACTCAAGATCTTTAATCGTGGACTGGATCGTCTCTGAGATGGACTGTATTTCTTTTTCAACGCTTTTAATCTTCTCCGTTATCACCCGAGTTTTCTCTTTCTCTTCCTTCTTCAGAGCAGTGATCCGGACTTTTTCTTCTTTCTCTAAAAACTGATGGAGCTTCTTGATCTCCTCTCTGATCTGCTTCTCCGTCTGAAGACTCTGGACCTGGATGTGTTTGGCCGTTTGGTCGTAGTTTTCCTTAACCTGCTCGAAGATTTTTCGTTTTTCCAGGACGAGGGTGAGAATGTCCTGGGTTTGCTGGCCGTACTCCCTCGCAGCCTCGTCCACGGGTTTGAACCGGTGGCCGTTGTGAGCTTTGGAGTCTCGACAGATGACGCAGACGGGGCAAAGGTGATCTTCGCAGAACAGTTTGAGCCTCTCGGAGTGCTGCGTGCAGAAATCCTCAGACATTTTCTCTCAATCCTGCACAGAACAAACAGGATTGAAAGGAGGATTTGTGCTGAATTGATATATTTCTCATCCACCTGCTTTAATACTCACTGTGTTTCTGTTCTGTCCTGTAGTTCCTTCGTCTTCTCAGACTTTCAGCTTTAGTTCGGCCGTGTCTTTGCTCGCTCTGCTTCTCTTGTAATCGAAAGTGATTTTTCTTCCCGGTATTTTTGTCTCGTCAGTCCAGTCAGCTCAGAGGTGGAGCTTCAACCGGTTTTTCCAGCTCTGAATTTGTTTTGATGTAACCAGTTAACTGTAAAAATCACCTACACTGAGAGTTTGCTCTAACTTTTTTAAAGTGAGGTTAAAAAAAATAGTTTTAAAAGTTTAAACATATTGAATGTTGTCATGGAATCTAATTATTTACCATAACTGTAAAGTAATAGTTGATATTTTAGTAAAGAAGTTTTACTGCAGGTCAAAGTTACAGTTTTGAAAGGTAATTTAAACATGAATTTGAGTCTTAAATTGACAAACATTATTTCTGAAAATGAATTTTGTGCTAAGAATTATAGTTAGTTAGACCCACATGGCATTTTAGTAAGATAACCTTGTGTTCAGGGGCGGAGCTAGACTTTTTTGCACTGGGGGGCTCCGGGGTGGCCAAGGTGTTATCTAGGGGGGCACATATTTAAGATGGCCACCACAGCTAATTGAGCTAAAATTTGTTGTGATGTAATCAAAAACAATTGCTAGTTCAAATTTAAGCTAATTGCTAATGCTAATTCTATAAAAGGGTATAATTCAGCCATTTCACAGCTGAATATTTTTATAGTAGTAGCCAAGAACAATTTTTTTAAAAGTTTTTTTTAAAAAACAACATAAATTCAACATACAATAAAAATACAAATCATAAATTAAATGAAAACTAGCAGAAGATGAAAAAATCTTATAACTGCCTCTTTTTCTCAAATAAATAAATTAAATCAAAAATAATCTTCAAATTACAAAAACAAAAAACATACAAAAAAGAAAAACAAAAGAAAATCAAAATTTTAATAAAATCTGAATGTAAATACAAAATTCAAGATGGCCACTGAAGCTAATGTTTAGAAATACTGAGCTGAAATTTGGTAAGACGTAGCCAAAAGCAATGCCCATGTCATTTTGAAATATCAGTTTAAACCTTTTAGAGATATTAAACTAAAATTAATGTAGTGGTAGCTGAGAGGGATGCCTAACAGATTCTAAAATAAAAGAATCCAAGATGTCCATCAAAGCTAAGTTCAAAATGGCTACAATCCAGATATTTTTAATATATATTGAGCTGATATGTGATCCCCACCTCTACTTGTCAATCACCTCTGGCTCCGCCCCTGATTGTATTAACATTATCATCAAAAACGCAAGTGAAGGTGGATGAACGTGTTTATGTCCCTGAGTGTGTGTTAACAAAATATCTCATGGTTCAGTGGCTGGATTAGGAATGAAATGTTCAGAACGTAATCATCAGTTGTACGACTACAGATTTAATTAAAGCTCTTAGAATTAGTTTTCAGTCCATTGCATTTGCTTTTGTTCATTATGACTTTTCAGAACCGTGGGTTTTATTTTCTGAGCTAATCTAGTTGGTGTTGGTTTCTAATTCCAGTCAAGTTGTAGTGATTCCAAAACGCATTCAACAAACAAAAATAAATCAATAAACAAATAAAAATGTTTGTTTTTCTGTGATCATCTTTACTGCTTTCTAATCTACCTCCAGTCAACTCATGATCCCTTGACAAGAAACCAGACTAAAAATAAAAAGGTTGTTCAGGACGAACTGCCAGGTTTACATTTTTCAGGTCATGATTTCAAACGACACTCTGGAAGTTGTATAATAAATTTTAAAAGTGAAACTGAAATTATAAGAGTTTTTATGACAGCAGGGAGCCGCCTTCAATGTATGGTTTCATTGTCAAATAAAAGAATGACGTAATGAAGTTCCTTCTGGCTAAATGAAGTGGTTGAGACAAGTTTAGCATTACTAATATTAATGCCGGTCCTATAAAGCAAATAACACCCCTTTAAAATAGTTTAATCCGCACCTGCACCTGGTGGACTTATTAATCCAACATCTTTACAGCCAATTATCTTTTCCTATATAGAAAGACAAGTCTTGTCTTGTCAGTTGACTTTTACTTTGCTTTTATTTTAACTAAGATCATATTTATCTTCTATTATGGAAACGTGTGACAGAGACAGGATAGATGGTTTATATGCTGACGTAGAGCACACTAAACTTAAATTTAAAACTAATATGTTTGATTATTTGACTTTTTGGAAGCCAATTTAATAAAAGATGAACATCTCAGCTGCAGAAAGATGCAACTTTCTTCATGTTTTAGCTTTAAATTGATGAAACAAGAAAAACATTTGCAAAATGCTATTTAAAACGTTATATTTAGTTTATTAATTTAGCTAATTCTTAAAATCAACAAAGAACTATTTAGAAAACAACAACAACAAAAAAAACAAAGTAAATCAATTATTGAAAGAAGAAAAAGTCCTATATTTAAAAAAACAACTTCAAACAACTTAAACGTATTTGAGATAAAAAAAAACAACAGAAAAGCCTTTATTTAACCGTTTACAACGACAGATCCAGAACACCTTCTGTTTTTAACATCTGAGTTTAAACACATCAGGTATTGTTTTATTAAATCAAGCAAAAGGCCACCACCTGCCAGCGGTGCTGGTCTTAGAAATATCCACTGGTAAAATCCTGAGCGGCGTTTCTTTGCTGGTGTTAAAGTACGGGAACAGCTTCTCGGTGAAAGTGGCTCTAAAGGCGTGAATGTAGGCGTTGGTGTCGGGATCAGAGAAGACCAGTTTTCCTCTGCTCCAGTTCAGTTGAACTCGGACCCTCTGGATCTTCTTCAGCGTGACGGCGGTGTCTGGGCCCGGGGAGGCGCTCGCTGCGTATTTATCGTCGAGGAACGCCACCTTCCACAATCCTTGCTGCTTGCCTGATTCCCCCCGCCGTTGAAAAGACTCCGTTGCGACTCCCACCTCCCAGGAGGAACTGTCTCCAACCTCGACCTCCCAGCTGTGGCTCCCCGAGTCAAACCCCTCGGAACCGAGGACGGAGGTGGACGAGTCGAACCTCTCTGGGTTTTGAGGAAGTTTCTGCTTCTTCCCGTGTCTCAGACTGGTCAGATCTTCAGACAGCGTCAGTTCTGGGTGAGCCGTGTTTGGATCCAGAATCAGGGGGGTGCAGGAGATCGTCTCCTTCATCTTATTCCACATGTTGTAGCTCAGGTTGCTGAGGTGTTTGGACTGATCTATCAGAGCTCCTGGAACCGGTTCTGGATCATCTATCAAGGAACACAGCTGGATTTCTTCAACCGAAGATTTGTAGCTCTGCAAGAACGAGACATCTTGGGCTTGCAGCTTCTCCTCCGCCGATCTGATGGTGTCAGAAAAGGTAGCTATGTTCTGATTAAGTCCTGTGATCTTCTGCACCATCACCTGACTCTTCTGCTCCGTTTCCTCCCTCAGAGCGGCAAGCTTTGCCTCCTCTTCATCACGTAGAAACTGATGAAGCCTCTCAAACTCCAGCCTGATTTGCATCTCCGTTCGTTGGGCCTGGACCTTTATGTGCTCTGCCGTCTCGTCGCAGTTTTCTTTAACCTTCTTTGAAATCTTCAGCTTCTCCCTCACGGGTCCCAGTAACACCAGGAGCTCCACTCTGTGGTCGTCTGCAGCTTCGTCGAGGGGTCTCAGTTTGTGGTTTGCGTGGGACTTTGAGTCTCTGCAGACCACACAAACAGGCTCCTTATGATCCAAACAGAACAGTTTGAGTTTCTCAGAGTGAAGCCCACAGCGATCCACAGATTGTTGCTTGTTTCCCCTCAGCACAAAGTCCTCACAGAGGTTCTTCAAAGCCAAGTTCAAAGGAGGGTCGCTTTGTGGAACCTCTCTTCTGCAAATTGGACAGAGCTTGCTTTGTTTCTCCTGGAACCAGTTCTCCAGACAGACTTTACAAAAGCTGTGGCTGCACGGCAGGAGAACGGGGTTTTCGAAGATGTCGTGGCAGATGATGCAGGACAGATCATCCTGTAGCGAGGCCATTCTCAAGACGTGAAGTTTCCCTTCACTGCAACTGACTTGGATCTTAAACAAAGCCGGTCAACCACAGAAATGTTGCTTTCTTGTCGTCTCTGGTACATCTTTGATCTGGGTCTTGTTGGTTTGGGTGCGCCGGGCGAGAGGTGGAGCTTTGATTTGTGCTTTTGACCAGCAATGTGGACAAACAGGATTTCTTGTCAGGTTCGATCTGGAGCCTCATCAGTGCAACAAAGTAAAAAAAAAAAAAAAACACCCAAAAGAATCAGATCCAGACAACTTCTCTATCCTTAAGCCGTTTTCATTTTTGGAAAAAAATACTGTAAATATAGTTTCTGAGGTGGTGGTTGTTGTGAAGAGGTTGTTTCAGCCCACAGTCTTTGATTCAATAACTTTGTTAAAATAAGTTGCTAAAGGCAAAGAAGCAAGAAGAACTAAACCGAAAGCAAACAGAAGATCACAAACCTTCCCGACAAGTGAAGTTGAAAGTTCACTAGAGTCTGACTTTCCATAGCTCCTCCCTTTGTTTGGAGGAAGGGGTGTCTGTGATCCACTGCTTGTCTCAGCAAAGATCACATCAATTAATGACATAAATACATCATTTAAGTTCACCACCTGCCACTTATGTGGCTTCAGGTGCATTTCATCGTATTTCTGATAGACTTATTAAATCAGATCAGTGACTTGATGCAGCTCACTAATCTTAACGCGTTAAAGAATTACAAGTTAAACCCTCTGCTTTCCAGCAAGTGAGGACCTGCAGAAGTATCCTAACAAGTTATTTTTAATGCTGCTTCATTTGAAATACTTTGTACGGAGGTATAACTTTTTAGGGCAGTGGTCCCAAGAGTTTAGTCCTGAGCATAAAGCAGGAAGTCACTAATTTCTCCCGGGAGAACCGGTAAGTGAGAGATGAGCGGAGAGCTCGGCTAATTAATCTCAGATAAATGCCGAGCCAAGCATTTCTGCAAAGTGTCTGAGAAATAAGACGTACAGTAAAGCCAGAGAGTGGTCATTGTGTTTTATCTCTGTGCAGTGACATATTCAGGCTTTATCCATCCAAACATGTGTCTCTTTAAAAAACGGACAGATTCAGAAAGGTTTGTTGTTACCCTTCTATTAATAATAATAATAATAATATTAATAATAAAACACTGATGTTGACTGGCATTCTTTCAGACTTTTAATAACATAAAATGGTTCAAAATGAGTTTAAAACAACGTTGTTTTGAGTCAGAAAACACAGCAGACAAATGAGATCATTATAATTCTCACATTTATGTTAAAGTTGCGTTTTAAAGTGCCTTTGACATCAATTTTTTGTAATAAACATGAATGCATCTTTGGAAAGATAACACTGATAACATATTGCAAAAAAAATTCATGCTGCTGAAATGAACAGTTGTTGAGATATTTGCATGAGAAGAAACAGGAAGTGATGTCATAGGGGAATGTTTGAACAGATGGCTAACAACACAGGCTGTGTCCAAAACGAGAGGTTGGGTCATCTGAAGGACCAGGTCTACCCGGTCATGGTGGGCTGGGTCCTTGGTAGACAGGGAAGACGGGAAGAAAGTCTCTGTGAATTTGGACGGTCTAGCCTTCGGCTTTATTCCCGCCCACCCGGCGTATGTCTGGTCGCCTAGCAACCATGACAACTATAAACAGATGCAAAATTAGATCGAATTTAGAAAAATATCAATATATTAGCGTTATTAAAATCACAAAACGATAAAATTAACTTAAAGACAATATTTGAAGAACTATGGACCTGCTGTAGGTGCAGGTTTATTTCTCTAAACCAGATAGTTTTTTTTCTGACAAAAATAATATTTAAAAACATGTCTATACAAATGATAAAAG
>JARVJO010000365.1:26310194-26321838 GCA_031762555.1 Cynodonichthys magdalenae | reverse complement strand
CTCTGCTTAGGCTGCTGCCCCCGCGACCCGACCCCGGATAAGCGGAAGAAAACGGACGGACGGACGGACGGACGGACGGTCTTGAGGTCTTTGACTTCAGTGTTTTGAGTTACTGCAAAAGATGCAAAAGTTTAGCTTAAAGATAAACATGTTACATTAGATAGCAGAACAGAAGCTAAAATGAGCAAAACACCAGCTAAAGGGAACAAAAAACTAGCAAAAACCTGAAATGCTCAAAACTACAAAAAAACAACACTTAGTTAAAAGTTAGTGTATAAAACACTAGCTAAATGTAGCAAAAATATTAGCATAAAACTAAAGCAAAAGCTGGCTAAAGGTTAAATAAAAAATAAAGCAGAAAAAGACTAGCTGAAAGTAGCAAAACAGAAGCTAAAAGGAGCAAAATATCAGCTAAAAACTAAAAAGTTCAAAGCCCCAGCTAAAAGTAATAAAAACTAGCAAACAATGAAAAGGGAAAACACAAGCTCAAAGCTAAAAAATCAAAACATTAGCTATACATCAGTATATTAAATTTTTAGCTAAAATCTGCAAAAGACCAACTAAAAGCTATAGCAAAATTAGTGTAAGGCTAACTAAAAGATAATGCAGAAAAAAACACTAGCTAAAAGGAACAGAAAACTAGCAAAATGCTGAAAACACTAGCTAAAAGGTAAGATGACAAAACAAGAAAAAAAGTGTCTAAACAAAAGTAACAAAAGACTAAAAGCTATGGCAAAAATGGCTAAAGGCTAGCTAAAAGATAAAGCAGGAAAAAGCTAGCTAAAAGTAACAGAACAGAAGGTAAAAGGAGCAAAATACCAGCTAAAAAGAAAAAAACTGCAAATGCCAAACACTAGCTCAAAGCTAAAATAGCTAAAGTACTTGCTAAAAATTAAATAAGCTAAATCATAGCTAAAAGGCTTGCAGATTAAGCAGGAAAAGTAAATTAATATAGCAAAACAGAAGTTTATTTCCAACTAGAACTTTCTGAGCTGACTCCCCCCGCCCCCAACAGGCCCGCATGTCGACTCTCTAATATGAAGATTAAACTTTGAAAAGAAATAATAAAATATGAAATATGGGAGCAGATTCTGTGGTCAGATGAAGACAAATCTGTTGGCTGAGAAGATCATAATAATTACAGAGTTCTGGCAGCGAAGCACAGCTCAAGGTGGGGAAATGACATTTATAGATTCTACTCTGGATCCCTGGGAATATTCCAAATTACTGTCTGGCAGGATGGCTTCCATTCTGGAGAAGCCTGGCCAAAAAAAACAACAAAAAAATAACATTGAAGCATGAAAATATTCCAGCAAACAACCAGAAATACGTCAAACTGAAAGGTTGGCTGATTTTATCATTTCCAACTCTTAAGCCTGAGTTTCTAATAAAACCTGAAAGTTTTTGTTTTTTAATAACATGACAAACATGAAGTGCTGGGCCAAGCTTTTCTCCTCCTGACCCACAGAATAAAGGTCACAGACTCTTGATGAAGTATTTAATATTTAATAAATAAATAAATTCTGGTTTAGTTACCAGAAGGAAACCACTGAAGGACAGATGCTTGTCAAACCTCAGCAGGTGGTTGTTTTTCTTTGTCTTCTCTTTTGTTACATGTTACAGAGATCCTCTCCCCCTCCGGTTAAAAAGTTTTTTTTTTATTATTGGCTGCAGAGCTTTGCAACTGAGCAGGGAGTGAAACCACCAAATCCTTCCTGCAACAAATCCACCTGCCACCTCCTTCCTTCCCCTGCAGCTATTTCCTCTGGAGAGAAATCTGTTTTTTTTTATCTGACTCAAACTCATTTTGAATCTTGTCGCCTCTCACCACTCCACTCTCTGTTTTTATAATCTACTCTGTCCTCTTTGGGTTCCTCCAACATTTCCATTTGATCATTCTGGTTCCATCTGGTTCTGGGTCAGACTCTGGTTCTGGGTCAGACTCATGGCTCCAACATGTAAGGCTGGATGAACAAGTCTTCTGTTCACATTTTTCAATTAAATTGTAAATAAAACGTTTCTGCAAGCTAGAAAACATAACCCCCTCTCCCAAGCCGGAGTGGACCGGTCTTGAAGCAGGAAGGGGGTGGAGCTTAAAGCATCTTAAAGGAACAGTAACAAAACCAGCTGCTTTGAGACACACAGCAGGAAAGTGGTGAAAGAGGAGCAGGTGGAGTTAGAAAAAGCAGGAATTCGAACCAAAGCTTTCTAGTTCCAGTTTATAAAGACCCAACTGAAGGATTTAAATGTGAAAAGGATGGATTTAAAAGCATCATATGTTTACTTTAAAGTATTTCCCGTGACCCCCCTAAAGCTGCTTAACTCCACAGCTTCTCATTAACATGAACAGGTGCTCCTCATGATGTCAGCAGATGTTGGCAGGTATGAGATAAACTTCTGTTATTCTGGTTTAAATTAATTATATTTTTAAATATTTTAATTGGAGAACCTGGTTTCTAAAGATAAAAAATAATGTAAAAGACAAAACTATTTAATTTGGTATGTAAATGTTTGTAAATTGGCAGCGAGATTTAGAAAATTACACAAGAGGAGCCACCTCAAATCTTGCCTGGGGCAACAAATTGGCAAGGACTGGTTCTAAAAAGTCCTGTTTCTATAAATCTTGTCAAGTTAATCTTCACTTTTTCCAGTGTTAGATTTCTTGGCTCATACAGAAAGTAAATAAATAAATAAATAAATAAATAAATAAATAAATCCAATGCTGCTTGTTTTTGGAGTGGCCTTTTTTCCAGTTCAAAGTCTACTCTTTGTGGCATGTGCCTTAAAAAAACCTCCAGAGAGAGGCATGTCTGTGGGTTTGGCCCTCCAATCTGAGCTGCCCTGTAGAGAACTTTATAAATATCTCCTTCACCACAATGGACCGGAGCGACACCCTCAGTATTGCGGATGATGCCTCGATTGGTCGATAGACAAAACACCCAGAAACTGTTTCACCTGAGACAGAAATCCATAACTCGGGGGAACTGTTTCTGGTTCATTTTCATAAAGTAAAACAACAAAGCCTTTTCTAAAAAAACAATAGGAAATAAACTTTTTAAAAAGAAACACTGATGAAACTAGAACAACACACACACACTCAGCATTTCATGCCACACCTTGGTAATCACTGAACATTCAAACTTGGACGTCTCCGGGTGCTGAGGCAAGCTTCCAGTGAGCAGATTAGACTCAACAGAAACTATGCCAGGGTTTTAATTAGTGTGAGAGAGCCTGTTTGTTCTGGGCTCATTTTTATTACCTCGTTTAAACCTTTTCTGGTATCAGACAAGAAGTTCCCACGAGGACTATTCCCCCCCTGTTTGAAACAAAACAATTCACGTTGTCCTGGTCAGAGTCAGGGTTAGGTTGCATCGAGTTATATCTGTGAGACAAACTCAGGGGTTCTGCAGCTTCAGCCTGAGGATTGGTTTGATTCTGAAAAGATCAACGCTGTTTCTGAAACGATCCCTGCAGAAAGTTTGGTAGAGCGGCGCTGATCTGAAAAAGCATCCTCAAGTCGATTCGTACAAAACAAGAAGCTGAAAATTAGAGTAATCAGAAATGTAGCTTAATTAAACCGTGCATGATTTAATTTAGAAACTTTAAATCAAAACGATGACAGAAAGCCTGGTGTTTACCCAGAGGTGGATCTAATCTTTGGTGCTGAACCATAATTATCCTGACAACAATGAAGTAATGAAATCTGGCTTTTAGGTCATTAAATGAAATTAGTGCTGTTAAGTCAAGTGAAAGTTTAATTAAATTTCAGATTCACTCTGCTTGGGTCTGAAATCTGAGGGTGAAGAAACATTTCATGCTCTAAAAAAATACAACATTTGAATAAATATCTAAGGATGAAACCTTTCTGCTTAATTTACACGACACCATCCAATACTTCAGTTACCTTTAAACTATTTTAGCTGTTCAAAGCTCAAAACCTTCAGCTTATGTGAAAAATGGGTACTCTGGTTTATAGGCATTTCAAAATATTTAATGTTATTTGAAAATATTTTCCTCAGAAATACATTGAGATATTTTCAATTCCTTTAAAATCTTCTTTGAAAACCGACTACGTTTAGCTTTTTATGATATTTTTAGCTTCTAGTTAAGGTTTTACTACTTTTATCTACCATTCTGCTACTTTTAGCTTCTAGCATTTTGCTACTTGTAGCAAGCATTTTGGTTTTTTTGGCTTTTAACTACTCCACTTATACTTTAGGCTTATAGTCAGTCTTTAGTTACTTTTTGCTGCTGTTTTGCTACTTTAGCTTCTAGAAAACCTTCAGCTACATTTAGCTTTAAGCTAACATTTAGCTATCTTAGCAAAAAGAGTATTTAATCTTAATTTTCTGACTTAATTATTAGACAGCATTTTGCTGCTTTTAGCTTCTAGCTAGCCCTTTGCTACTTTTAACCAGCCTTTTACTATCTTTAGCTTTCAGCTACTGTATTGTTACTTAAGGCTTCTAGAAATTATTGTGCTGCTTATAAAATTAGGGCTATCATGTAGGTATTTTAGCAAAAATAATTCTTTAATCCTACTTTCTGTTAATCTTTTTTTACTTTTAACTTTTAGCCATCATTTTGCTGCTTATAGCTTCTAGTCCTTTGCTACTCCTAGCCAGCCTTTTGCCGTCTTTAGCTTTCAGTGACTTTATTGCTACTTTAGACTTCTAGCCACTTTTGCTAATTTTAGATATTGTTTTGCTACTTTAGTTTCTAGATAACTATTCGCTACTTTTAGCTTTAGGCTACTCTTTTGCTATTTTAGCTAAAGAAGTTATTTAGTCCTATTTTACTAAATCCTTTCTGACTTTTAGCTTTTAGCCAGCTTTACACTACTTTTAGCTTCTAATCAGCCTTGTGCTAATTTTAGCTACCCTGATACATTTTTTTTAGCTTTTTCACTTTTAGCTAATGCTGTGCTGTTTTTAGATAGCATTTTACTATGTCTAAAAATTAGCTAGCCTTTATCTATTTGTAATTAGCATTTTGCTGCTTTTAGCAATTTTTTAGCGTTAACTTAGTTTTAGCTTCTCCTGCAAATTTCAGCAAGCCATTCAGCATTCATCAACTTTTAGTTTTCTAGTTTATTATTATTATTATTGTTGTTGTTATTGTTTTTATCATTATCATTATTATACATTTATAATGAGTATAAATTTAAGTATGGGAATAAGGCTTATTTGCTGCAAAGAGTCTTTAAAAAAATTTGTTCTTAATAACAAATTTTTTTGACAGAGGTTGCTTTGGGAACATAATATCTGAGGTACAGAACCTGCTGTCGACACGATGCTTTGGAACAACAATAATCCAGAAGGAAATGCAGAACTGGGCCCCTGCTGTCCTGAGCGGCCCCTCAGAGCTGCAGGTCCTGATTAGTTGGCGCCCTCCAGCCAACATTATCATCTGTGCTGCCTCTTATTTTCACAAACATGAGCAGATGTGACGAACAAACTTGATTTAAAAACATTCTCTAACATGCCAATTCACTTCATTTTCACCTTTAACTTCCAGAGCTGGATCAGGTTCCGGTGTCCAATTTAGCCCCCAAAAACATTTTACCTCAGGCAAAAAGTTTGTTAAATTTATTGTAATAAAAATGATTTGAAATATTGTTTCTTCTCCAAATTTATTTTGATGACAAGTTTGAAACAATCTTCTCCTGGTTGATGAAGCCAAAAAGCTTAAATTTATGTTTCACCCATTTGGACCTCTTTATTCTTGGCTGAAAATCTCTTTGCAACTTAAAATTAATCTTGAATCCGGTCTTTTTTCCTCATTTTAAGCTGCATTCCTTTGTGCCACACTGTTACCATGAATGTGTGAGACTAAGTGCCACCTGCAGCATCACATTTATACCCACAGCAGATCTGTCATCGTGCAGCCCTGACAAGCATGGCTGTCTCCGAGCCGGCTTTAAAAGCAGAGCTGCGCTGCTAATTACTCCCACAAGTGGAGCCCCGCTGTCGAGCACAAAGCGCGGGGCGTAGATTGGCTCTACTCTTTTCATCTCCTACTCAAAAAGACGGCTCCAGCACACTTGACCTCCTTCCTTGAAGACACTGTACTCCATGTTTTTTTTTATACATCTCAGCATGTGCACCTCTGAAAGGACTCGTCAGTAATCAGAACTGAACATTTACTGCCCCGAGGATCCACCGTCATCGACAGACTCTCTGACAGCTCTGTAAAATGTTAAAGTAGGGAAGCTCTTTAAAACCAGATCTGTCTGTCATGTTTAAACAGTGTCACTTTCCACAGCTTTGCTTTAATGAATAAAACTTCATTTGTTCTACAATTGTGCTGCAGTGGTTTAAAGCCTCGTGTCCTACATCAGAGCTGCTGCATTTTTCTGGTGGAGAGACCAGAGCTTTAAACACTGCCTTTCTGAGTCAAACAGTATTAAATATTAAAATATTATAATCAAAGTTTGGCTAAATCTGACTGAGTGTTGGAATTTGCCGGTTTTGTTAGTTTTGTTTATGGTTTCTTCAATTTTTTTTGTTTACCTGTATTTATTCCCTCAGTTTAGCTCAGTGGTGTCTAATCCCGGTACTCGAGAGCCACTTTCTTGGATGTTTTAGATGTTTCCCTGCTCTGCAATGGGTTTTTGAGTTCTGCAAAAGCCCGTTAATCACTGTGTAGTGGGGAAGGGAAAAGGTTTCGCGCAGAGTTGATCGCCTTCCAAAACGGAACAAGTCGTTTCTGGACTGTTTGAGAAAGATGATCTATGTAAGCTATCTGAGGTTGTGGACAGTCTGGGCCAGCCTAACACAGAACATTCTTGTATGAGAGTTGTATAAGTTGAGAATAGAAGGACACATTTTGTGACATATGATGCAGTTATATAAGAAACCAAAAGTTCTAAGAAATAGTTTTTTTTTTTACTTTTTTTAAAAAGATGCAGCACTGATTAAACATCAATCAATGCTCCAATGAAACTTTTACTCTCCTGAGTTTTTATCTTCGGTTCATTGAATAAAAATTAAGTGCTCAAATGAAGAATGTGTGCACTTTATATTGGCGCCCAGTGTGGGGCCCCACTTTAACACAAGTGTGTTTAGAGATATTCATACATGGCAAGCTGTATGGGTTGCCCATAAATTACACAGACTTTTCCCCCATTATGCATGTATATATATGTATATGGCAATCTTACGTAGTTTTTCTAAAACTTTGCTTCAAATTTATTTAAATATCAGAGCCAGCAGGATATATAGAAATGTTTGCCACCTCCCTATCCTCCTTTCCCTGCTCCTCTGCACTGCAAATGCTGTTATTTCAGCCCCATGTTTTTTTTCTTTCCCTATAGCTGACAGTCAGTTGGTTGGTTCCCCCTCCCTGTTGTAACTTGTGAGAGTACTACAGATTTTTGGTGAAAATGACAGATTTCTGAGGATCAAGATCCAGGTAAACGTCCAAAGGGTGGTTGTAGGATAACCAACTTGGGACCAGATCATTATAGGGGAACATGCATTGATGACAAACAATGTACAAGAATACAAGGACATGTATGGATTTTGTCATTCTTGTCTTTGCTCATGTGAATTAGAGAGAATTAGTTCTGACCAAAAGGTGCAGCTCCTTGAAGAAGAGCAGAGAAAACATCCATCCTTACAGTAAAGGAAGACTGATCCTTTTCACAGGTTTGTGATAAAAAAAAATATCCAAAATGACAAAAAGACAAACAGAAAACTGAAGCAGCTACCGCCTGCCATCTCTCAGTCTGACATTCATGTCACAAATCAGCAGATAAGACCTCACACCTCTCACACACATCGGTAAAATCCTGTCAACACTTTCTGAACCATGTTCCATGAACCTCCCCAACTACCACTAAAGCTTCATTCATGTGTAGCTGTGTGAGCTTGTATTTACCAAATACTATTTAATTGAAAAGAACTGAGTTATTCCCACTGGACACCATGTTGTTAGATAGCAGCAGACTGTTTCTTTATTGCCCGGCATGTCAGCGGTTAATAGTTGCTGAAAGATTTCTGACACCTGTGAGGGAGCTCAGCTGATGGCTGCTGATGTCTGCAGGAGGATACATGACAGAAACAGATACAGGAGTGAAACTAGATGTTACCTGCTCAGTACATCCACATCTTTGGCTCACCAGAGATATACAGCAAATATGTAATGATTTCCTAATTACTGGCTAGAAAACTAGTTCCTTGTTAGGGCTTGTCATATCAAATGAAGGAGAGAGCAGAGTAAGGCATTGCGAAGCACTGAATAGCAGCACCTATTGTTATTCACCTCAAAAAAAGATCTCTATACTTTATATCTATGTTTTTATAGTTATACATTAATATAGCCCGAATGGCATGATGCACCCCTACAAAAGTTACAATAATTGACCGACTCGGCAGTGGGAGGTGTGCTATTTAGTGGCGTTTCAAGTTTCCATGGTGACTCGCAAAAGACTACCATCAAAAAACCTCAGGACTACAGTGAGCTCAGCTCCCTGATTTTAACTGCCACACTCTGGAGTGAGAGCTGTCTGGCTTTTAAAAGATTTCTTAACAAACAACTTCTTCCTACAGTCACAATTTTCATGAATCACATACAAATTATATATCAAAATGTAGACATTTTTGTCTTCTTTTAGCCAACATTTCTGGTTTTACTGTAGGCCAAACGTTTTTCTCTCAAAGTGCATCTGAAGTCAAGGAAGTACATCTTCTTGTTCTAGGTTTTCAAGGGTAAATTTTTGTCACAACGCGGTTCAGAAGGTTGTGGTTGTTTGAGCTGAACTTTTCAGAGAGATTTTCTCATGTTGAAAGAAAGATGCTGCACAGCTGTTCTGCCCCTCCCTGTAACGACACAATCACAACCTGGCCTTCTGATTGGCTGAGGCGGTTACAGGGTAGTGTAGCTCTTTGAGTCTTAAAACAAAGTGGGGCTTTCTGTAATTCAACATGGCAACCAGATTGCTCAGCAGTTTTAAGAAATATAAAGATGAAATTTGGTGTGTTGGTAGCTGAGAGCTAACTCAACACATTCTGAATTCTAATCATAACTTTAAGCTAAATGCTAATGTTAATTTTCTTTAAAAAAAGCTCTAATTCAGCCATTTTAAGACTCACAGATCTGAAAAATGGTGTACTGGTGGCAAAAAACAAGCTTTGGCAAATTCTGAATGCTAAATAAAAATTAAAGATGGCTGCCAGAGCTCATTTGAAACTGCAATTACTCTGTAATTTTACAACATTTTTAGCTAAAGGATCTCATCACATACTGAAGCCAAATCAAAAATCCAAAATGGTCGCCATACCTAAAATGCAAAATTGACCATAACTCAGACATTTTAAGACCTATTTGGCTCAAATTTGGGAAGGTGGTAGTTCACAGTGGTCTCCAACAAACAAGAAATACAAATCTTTATTTAAATTAGACGGCACGTGGCAAGTCCTTCATAGTTTCTCCAGGAACTATTTTAGTTTCTTGTTATCCTCTATGTTTCTTGTTCAATCCTTACGATCTTCTACATGAAAAGTAGATCATGTAATCTGATGTTTGACCATCTTTAAGGATCAAACAGCAGCTGTGTCACTTGGTGACATCACCACGAGGTCATTTCTGAGGGCAGCAGGTTTAAATGGTGTCAGGTCGGGCGCTACGTTTGATTTCTCAGTCAGCCACTAAAAACACAACCCGACTTGGAGCTCAGCTCTGGAACCTGTCCCTTTAGGCTGCAGAGAGCTGCACTTATCACACCGTGCCTTATTAAAGCCGGAGGACGGACACACACACACAGACAAGTGCATGAACAAACACACATGCAAACATTAAAGTAGACACTTGCAGGCAGGTGTGAACACGTCTGACACAAACAGAAGGTTAGATAAAGTGGAGGGGATCATCCTCAGGGGAGAAGCATCAACATTTATTCATCCCGAGTTGTTTCACTTTTTCTGCTCTGCACACGGACTCAGAAAATACAAGTTGGTTTTAAGGAAGACTTCAAGGTTTTTACCTCCCAATTCTACATATTTGAGTGTTTTTGGTTTTGTTCTCAATGAAGGCAGAAGTGACCCAAATCCAAGCTGAAATAAAAGTCAGTTTGAGTTGCAGGAATAACAATAACAGCACTGATTGTTTAATAAAATTGTTTGTGAACTAATAAAATAATAAAAAG
The DNA here is from genome assembly GCA_031762555.1 of Cynodonichthys magdalenae. NCBI lineage: Eukaryota > Metazoa > Chordata > Actinopteri > Cyprinodontiformes > Rivulidae > Cynodonichthys > Cynodonichthys magdalenae. Next base: position 26,311,691 of record JARVJO010000365.1, on the reverse strand, counting down.
AAAAGTGAGAACAACTAGTTTTTCATCAAACAGTCTGTATATTCATAAAAAAAACTTTTAGTTAAATGAAGGCAAAAGCAATAATCTAATATGCAAAACGAAGTCATTTATTTGGCATTAATTTTACCCCTTTTTCCTGTTTTTCTCATCTTATTTAATGTGGCATGAAATTAGTAATCTATTTTCTAATTAATTTAATTTTTTTTTAGTAACTACAGTCACTGAAACCTCCTCCCACTGCTGCTAATCAACACATTATTCTGCTGGTATGACCTGATGAAGTTTATTTTCAAGTTTTTTTTTTTGTTTCTATAAAAGAAAACAGATCTTAAAGTGGCTTAAACATTAAAATTAAAATACAGCAAATAAACCAAACAAGGCAAAAAGAGACGCGATAAAACAACAATTAAAGATATAAATAAATATCACGATTTACTGATTTTGTTAAAAACATTTCAGGACATAGAAAAATACAACTTGTTCTAATTTAAAAGGGAAAAAAAGACAAAAATCTAGGAAATATCAACTAGAGGATGTGTAAAATCAAGAATAAAGTCCAGTTAAAGTTTAGTTTTGAATAGTAAAAAAAAAAAAACTGTGACAAACAAACAGCAGAGAAAAAATTCCTTCTGGGTAAAACCGTCATTTTATCTGCAGAAGAAGAATGGAAAGGAAATAAAAATAAAGAATAAAGAGAATTTTAAAAAAAGAGTCCAAATGACATCAAAACACAGCACAGATTGAAAACAGTACACAAGTAAATAATAAATAAGGAGCCGTTGTCTCGGTGCTGGTGGTGACAACCAGAGAGAAGAGAAGTGACCCTCAGAACAGAACCTCAGGGTTCTGCACGTGAAGATTTTGTCAAAACTCCACACATTTTTCTAACCAAAGATGGATTTTTACATCTTTATTAGATGAAATTATTTAACTAAATACATTTTTGGGATTTTTTATTTAACAGAAAACACAAATAAAGAGATCAAATTAATACCATCCATCCAATTTCTTCCGCTTATCCGGGGTCGGGTCTCTATGGGAGAGCCCAGACACCCTGCGGAGGAAACTCATTTCAGCCGCTTGTATCCACAATCTTGTCCTTTCGGTCACTAAAGCTTGTGACCAAAGATGAGGGTTGGAACATAGATCGTACGTAAATCGAGAGCCGAGTCAAAAGGCGAAGCTCGACTGATTAAGTGATTTATTTGGCATTAATTTCCCCCTGTGGCTTCACCACGATGGTCGATCCGCCTTCCGATCTCCCGCTCCATTCTTCCCTCATTCATCAAGACCCCGAGATACTTAAACTCCTCCACTTGGGGCAGGACCTCTTCCCCGACCCGGAGGAGGCACCCTACCCTTTTCCAGCTCAAGATCATGGTCTAGGATTTGGAGGCACTGATTCTCATCCTGGCCGCTTCTCGGCTGAACCGCTCCAGTGAGAGCTGGAGATCAGGATCTGATGAAGCCAATAGGACCACATCATCTGCAAAAAGC
>JARVJO010000365.1:26272286-26284678 GCA_031762555.1 Cynodonichthys magdalenae | reverse complement strand
AGGTCCCATAACTCTAAAGCACTAACTCAAATATTTAGGTCCCCTAACCCTAAAGCACTAACTCCAATATTTAGGTCCCCTAACTCTAAAGCACTAACTCCAATATTTAGGTCCCCTAACTCCAATATTTAGATCCCCTAACTCTAAAGCACTAACTCAAATATTTAGGTCCCCTGACTCTAAAGGACTAACCCAGTTGACCCATGGAACATTATTCAGAGTCAACATGAGACAATATTTACTGTGTGCAAAATATTATCAATAATCAATGTTAATATGTCACCTTGTGGAAAAGTTACACATATGAACAAAATGCATGGAAACGTTGATCAATAACATTTAAAGACCTCATTTAGTGCTTCTAAATTTAGCCCATAAATTTAGCAAGTGCTAATCCAACTGATAAATTTAAAAAATGGCAAAAGCCCTAAAGCACTAATCAGAAAATTAGTTCCCTAATTAGTGCTTTAGGGGAACTGTGCCAACCACTGCCTTTAAACAAACGTTGCACCAACAAACACTATTCTTTAATAAGTTAGTAATTTCTAAAGAAGGGATGAGAAATTGAAATGATGGAAGGGGCCACCATTTTTCATTGTCACTACCAGAAGACCACATAGTGCTGCACACTAACCCAAATATGTAAATAAAATTAATAAACCAACACATTCTTGTTTAATACATATAAATACAAAATGTTTAAAGCAAAAAAATAAAATAAAACTTACTTTAGAAAGTTGAAGTGCAGACTCCTGTGTGGTTCTGGTAAAAAGTTGTTTATGTTCTTGTGACTTCAGTAAATTTTGCATATTTAGCTTTGTGCACCGTGTCGTAGAGACTCGTATTAAAATCTTTCATGGCAGACAGCGTCTCTAAGCAGAGTAAACACAGAGATTCTGTGAACAGGTAGCATACATGTTAACCCTTTTGGACATTTACCTGTATAATGATATATAACTGCAGCCCAAAGGATAGGAAAGATTTGAAGTCATTTATTTTTTAACTTCCTACAGGCTCTGAGATACAAAATAAATTTGAAACAGATTTTTTTTTAAATTGTAAAACTAGAAAAATTCATGAGATTGCTCTATTTTATTTTTTCCTTTATTTGACCTTTATTTAGAATAAAATAGAAACAACCTTTATTTTACAAGAGAGACCTGTCTCTATATACGTATATATATCTATTCATCCGTATACGACCTGCAATATAAGAGAAAATCCTTTGACTGCTTTTTTATCGGGGGGGTTATAGGTAGGCCAGATGTAGCCCATGAGCCACCAGTTGTCCATCGCTTGTAGTAAAGGAACGCTTGAAACATTTTGAAGTTGTCAGAAGGTCGTGAACAGTTATTATCTTACCTGCAGCAGACAGCTCTGGAGAAACACAGTTTTATTGGGACAGGACAGACAAGATCAAAGTGGACTGACATCAACTTAAAACATCTTTAATGAGCGGTTGCCCTCTTAATCTGCCTCACGGTCACCTCCTCTCAAGGTTTTCTAAAAATGTCCTCCTGGGAGCAGACCTCGGAGCAGACCTGGGAGGGATCCTTTCTGGACTGAAAAGACTTGCAGAGAGATGCCTCCACAACCCGACCATGAACAAAATTCTGGACAATTAAACTATTTTGAGACTTTAAAACTTATATGATTTTTTTAATATATAAATTTAATTTGCCTGAACAGACCTTAAACAGGTCGGGACCACTGTGGTATAAAGTGGTGATTGATAATGAAAGGCAGGTGTGTTTATGTGTGAAAGAGTAAAGACAGACGTTTAATAAGCCAATAAATGTCCCAAATGGCTGATTTGTTGATTTTTAATGAAAAAAAAGTTTTACTCCAATATTTCATTGGATTTGACCTCATTTGGTGTCGATAATTATCAGATTTTTAAGTATTTTACGTATGAAAGTTTGCATTTTCTTTCACCAAACATAAAACCAAGATCTGACATTGTGGCTAAACTGACAGAAACTCTCAGTCTCTCCTTTAATAACCCATTATTTTAGCTACAGATTAACTTTTACTGCTGCAGGGACCTGAAACCAGAAGGTTTTAACATAAAACTCTTTAGCTTCTATAGATACACACGTCTTGAGCTTCAGGAAACATTTACAGACAAGTATGTTAAATACATTAAAGTGGCCTTAATCTCCACTAAATGAAGGAAATGTAATCCTAAACAATCATGTCCGATTGTTCTGTGCCGGAGTTCTTACAAGTCCAGATTATTTGTCTCTTTTGTCCCAACATCTGGTTTTTTATTACTCAAAGCTGCTCCGGCGGCCAGAACAGCCATGCAGGGGAGGATGAGGAGGAACGAAGATGCATCGTGACAACACGGACTGATCTTTAAACCAAGTCTCTTAATGTTGGATAATTCCATGATATTTAGAAAAATGTTGCCAATCCAGGTGAAAACCCAAAAGGATGTGCAAGAACGCAAAGCAGCTCATTTGAAGCACGCGAGACAGAATCAGGGCCCCTGGGCCCGAACACTCAGGGTAGGGGGCGTCTTCATCACCAGGTCATTTTGCAGGATTTTCTGCTCACTTCTTACTAATGCAACAGAACTGATCCTGGACCAGATATCATCAGCTGCACATTTAATTCTACTTAAAGTTAAATTGATTTTAACATTTCTGCTTAAAGTTTAGATTAAAACAAAGGAAAACACCTCTGACTTTGTTTTAACTAAACTTTAATCCAAACGGAGGCAGCACAGTAGATCTGCACATGGATCCTGCTTCTTCCTGTCTGTTGACCAATAGGAGAGGAGCTGATTTAGGAAGCTCCGCCCTCCTTATTTGCATATTGAGACATAAGGTAAAGTAAAAACAAGGTACAGAGAAATGTAAAAGCAACACAATAAAAATAATTAAATATAAACATTTAAGAGACATACAGTATATGCATGTACAAGTAAAAGGAAAAACAAAAAATCTATATTTTTAAAAACAGTAAAATGTAAATTATGTTAAAAAATATAATTTATTGGAACTAAGCTGGAAAAAAAAATACGAAGGTAAATTAAATGAACATGAGATAAAGTTCTCCATTTTAAATTTAAGTCCTCCATATTGTGCATCATTCAAAGGTTTAAAAAAAACTAAATAACTTTGCTCTTTTTATGCAGTTATTGTTTTTTAAAAGTACAGCAGGAGCTGTTAAAAACAAACCTGAGCCCCCTCCCCGCAGGTCTAATAGGTGTAATCAGGATAAGTGGGAACACCTGTGTTTGTGATGTGAGACCTTGTGTGTAATGACTTTATGACTTTAGTGCTTCATTCCTGCTGGAGAGCAACACATGCCACCGTTTAACCACCTCTCCTGCAGACGCTTTTACATCAAACGCAGAGCGAACCGAACCGAACCAGGAGAGAAAATAATACAAATAAAACTGCTGAGTATGAATAAATTTGTCCCGGTTCAGATCAGGGCTGGCTGCTTCTGCAGAACAACTGATTATCAGATTTGAGCAAAGAATAGTTTAGGAAAATCACATTTTTGTGAACATTTTCTCTTTTTTAATAACATTTTAATGCTGAAGAGCAAAATAACTAATGTAAGTGGTGAGATAAGATCCCAGGGTACTTATTTTATAGTACTGGGCACCTGATATGTACTAACTATATAAATACACATTTTAAAAGCAAACATGAAACAGCAGAAAGATTAATCCAAACTTAACTCAATGCTTTTTTATTTCACTTTGTGTCATAAGTCTGTCAGGTTTCTGACATCTCATAATAAACTCTTCACTTTGCCGCTCTTTTAAACTTCAAACACTCCCACTGTGTGTGTGTGTGTGTGTGTTTCACAGACACCTCATGGTTTTAATCCACACCACTCTCAAACTTCCCTGGAAGTATTAAAGGTTTCATCTCTGATACACAAACGGTGACAAACAGCTAATTTCCTGAACGTTCCTGAACAGAACTGTTAAAATGTTCAGGTTTTCAGGTCATTTAAACCAAGTTTTAGAGTAAAATGTTGGATTATTTGACTGAGCTGGAGTCATTTTTTAATTAAACCTGTCCTCGGCTACAAAGAAACAAAAACAGAAAAGAGTGAACTTGAAGCAGGTAAAGAAAATTAATAAAAACCCAATAAAAAAAAACGTTAAATTCTGTTTTTGGTTATTTACAATGAAAAACTAGTTTTTGTGCCACGCTTGGCTTAAAAAAAAAAATACTCTAAAAACTAAACATAAAAACAATTCATCAAATCTCATTTTTCTTTGAATGATGAATTTAAAAAATAAAACTTTCCACAATAAATTTGTCCAACTGATTAGGAGCCAGACTGTTTCCTGGCCGTGTGACTCAGATGCTCTTTGATCTGTGGTGAGGTGGGCTGAAAATAAAAAATATAATCGTTACATTGTTTTTATGCTACCTGCTCCGTACTGATGGAAGACTTCATGTTGGAGCTTTATACCATTTATCACCGCTGTGTAAAATACAACAGAAGTTTCATCTCTCAGTTTAAATATTTGTTCCAATAATCTACAAACTACGACTGAGTTTTATCAGTTAAGTGATTATTTTGATTGTACAGAAATATTTAAATATTTTAGCTTTGTTAGAAAAAAAAAAAAGCCAAGCTTTGTAGGTTTTCTTTCTAAAAATTTAAGACAAACTAATAATTTTTAGTTTGTTTTTCCTCCCTAATCTTTTTAGTAAAAACTGGATTTTAAGTTGTTTTAAATTAAAAGGCAAAGAAAAACAAACTAATATTTGTAACTTAAACAGAAATAAGACTAAAGAAGGAAACTTGTTCATTTCTTGTTTTATTTCTCATCACACTCGACAGTTTGATCAGCAGCTGAGCTTTAGAGACGAACCCAGGATCAGAACCTGATCGGCTCCTGCAGCGGCAGAACCTGACCCGAGTCAAATCCTCACAGCTAAAAACAAAAAGTCTACATCCGGATGAACACGGCCGGTGATTCATTTGGCATCAACACACCTCCTTGCTGTTCGACAGGAAACAGAAAAAGCTTTTCAAAATAACAGGAAGCGACGTGTTTCACCGAGCCGTCGAGTTTCTACTGACAAGTATCAGGATTTATTTTCCATAAATGGAGATGGAATGACAGAAAAAAGAGGAATTTTTTTTTTAAACCAGCCACCGTAGCAACCTGATGGAGTTTCAGAAGAGACGGATCTGAATACTGACGAGCAAAACAATGAAATTAAACAAAATACAGTTAATTTAAAGTTTCTGCAACACAAACTCTACAAAAGCTGCTGAGGTCTTTGGACTGTTGCAGATTAATTACAGATAAGCTTTGAATTTAAGAACAGAATAACCGTTTATTTGACAAGAAGCAACTAAAGGGTTTCATCATTTTGTATAAAAGGCGATTTATTTAAAAAAAGAATCATAACCGTCTCTTTTCAGCCCTGAATCACTGATTTGGCGGTCCTGAACCAGAACGCAGAGTAAAACCTCCGATCTCTAGAAGTCCTCAGGCCGACACGGCTCCGGCTCTTCTCGGGTTTGAGGCTCAGTAGCGATAGTGGTCCGGTTTGAAGGGGCCCTCGGTGGGCAGACCCAGGTATTTAGCCTGTTTGTCTGTTAGCTTGGTTAGCTTCACCCCCAGCTTATCCAGGTGAGCAGCTGCCACCTGCTCGTCCAGCTGTGGAGACAAAACAGAAAAACTTTAGTTACAGAAAACAGATTTTTGTAACTCTGCAAATACAAAGTGTTTTTAATAAAAAAGGCAGCTTTAATAAATTTAAGTACACTGTGTACATGAAGGACAGATGTTACTCAGATAAAGTCAGAACAAAATGTTCTGGAAACGTCACTCTGCCTCTGAAAGCCCAACAGAAACGTTTATTTATGCAACTCTTCCTTAAAATGATAAATCCTAAAAATAAATAAATAAATCTTTAATTAGCTGGTTTCTAAATATATAAACCCACCCTTTGAGTTTTGTGTTTTATAAAAAATATATCTTATTTCAAGTAAATATACCATTCAAGAACCATGACTGTGTTACGGTGACAAAGTAAAGTTTCTTTGTTTCATGGTAAACAGAAACACTGCCACCTGCTGGTGATAGTCAGACATTATCAGGTTAAAACAAGTCAAGTTCTATATAAATATGAAAAACAGCTAAATGAATCTAATAAATGATCTCTAATAAACTTGCTGTTTGCTTTGAGGCTGAATGTTAACTTTCATCAATTCATGCCTCAATAAACTGATCATTTCCATTCTAATCCAGGAAATCTAATCTGAGGAACTCTTAATTGCATCCAGTTTTATTTTCTAACATGCAAAGATCAACAGAACTGGTGGCCGAGGAGTTCCTGACCTTCTTTGGCAAGAAGTAGACTCCCAGCGGGTATTTAGCTGTGTTTGTCCACAATTCAATCTGAGCCAGCACCTGCAGGAGAGAACAGATCAAACTGTCAGCTGCGTCAAAAACACAAAGTTTTCATCACTTCTGTCTCTGGGTACCTGATTGGTGAAAGAATTGCTCATGACAAAAGACGGGTGTCCCATGGCACAGCCCAGGTTGACCAGTCTGCCCTCTGCCAGAACGATGACGTGACGACCGCTCTTCAAACGATAACGATCAACCTGAGGAAAGAGACGGAGCAGTTTTAACGTTCAGGAGTGGACGGATGCTGCGACTTCAGGTTTTTAATAAAATTTATACTTTTTAGAATATTTATGGGATTTATAAAATCCCTAAAGTCTTATGCTACTTTTAGTTTTAGCCAATATCACCTTCACCCAGCTGGTTCATACGCTAACCTTCTGCTTTTAGCTACTTTTTTAGCTAAAATTGACCTGCTTTTTGCATTTTTAACAATATTCTGCTCCTTTTAGCGTTTCACACCTCTTAGCCAGTGTTTCGCTCATATTAGCTGTTGTTGTGTTTCTTTAAACCATGTTTTGCATCTTTTAGCCTTGGTCTTCCTTCTCTTAGCTATAAAAATCCCAGTTTAAGTTTCCTCAGTGATTTTAGGCAGCCCTTTAGGACTCAGCGTTCAAACTGACTTGTCTCAGTGGAAATGTGCCCAAATGCTGGTCTTGAACATGTTGGTTATAAAACACACAGATGCTAAAGCAGGCGGAGTGTTGGTGGTGATAATGACTCTGAGTCCTCTATGGGTGGGAGAGTCTCAGTGCAGACCACCACCTGGTTCTCTCTGCCACCTTATGACGCAGCTTCAGCACCCAGCTGAGCTGCAACGCCTCAAGGGGCATTCAGACAACTTTAAGTTTGTTTTTTTTACTCCTTACCTGAGGTTTAACGTTGATCTTCTGAGCAGCGTTTTTGTTGAGCCAGCTCATGTCGATCTCACAGTCAAAGTGTCCGATGTTACAAACGATGGCGTCGTCCTTCATGTTCTCAAAGTGACTGAAACACAGATGGTGACAGCATGTTTGTTGTATGTAGGCAGATACACCCGACAGCTCAGTTAGTTTAACTTACTGTCCCAGGATGATGTCTTCACAGCCAGTGGTGGTGACGAAGATGTTTCCCTCCTTACTGGCCTCATCCATGGTGGTAACTTCATATCCTGCAGATTAAAAAACATAAAGGTTACAAAGACGGCTCTGCTGCAGCTACAATCAGTAAACACGCTGCTGAGAGTTTACTTTATTATAAAGATGCAAAAAGTCAGACCCAGTGAGGCATCAGGACACATTAGAACTTTATTTAAATCTACACCCACCCTCCATGGCAGCCTGCAGGGCGTTGATGGGGTCGATTTCCGTCACGATGACGCGAGCGCCGAAGGCCCTCAGAGCCTGGACGCAGCCCTTACCGACGTCACCGTAACCCGCCACCACGGCCACTTTCCCAGCAATCATCACATCGGTGGCTCGCTTGATGCCATCGATCAGACTCTCCCTGCAGCCGTACAGGTTGTCGAACTTACTCTGCAGTGCAGAAGTCACTGAGCCGTCAGCATCAACTCTGCACTTTCAGCTGCTCCACAAAATAAAAAGACAAAAGATGAAAGCTCGGGAGTGGTTACCTTGGTGACGGAGTCATTAACGTTGATAGCAGGGATCTTCAGCTCGCCCTTCTTCATCATCTTGTACAGGTTGTGAACACCTGTAGTGGTTTCCTCTGAAACGCCACGAATACCTAAAATGAAAAAGTTCACATGAAATCAGAAGGTTTCCTCATCAGTAATTAAAACATAGTCTTGAATTGTTGGTGGTGATAATGACTCTGAGTCCTCTATGGGTGGGAGAGTCTCAGTGCAGACCACCACCTGGTTCTCTCTGCCACCTTATGACGCAGCTTCAGCACCCAGCTGAGCTGCAACGCCTCAAGGGGCATTCAGACCACCGATACTGTCCATTCCAACAAATCTACAACTAATGATACACCGATTCAAAAATAAATAAATAAAAAGATATAGGGTTTATAAAAAATAAGTTTGCTTCTTTTTTTTTTGTATCTAAAACTGTGGAAAAGTGTTTTAATGGTTCTCAAATTGTTCTGTGGAGGAAAAGTTATATCATGTTATGATTAAATGCAAGAACATGTGGATGAAAAGAGACATTTATTTTGACTGAATCACCAGGTTGTGATTTCTGAACGAGGAAACGGGGCAGAATCTGCCTGAATCGTGCCCTTCATATTCTGTTTTGACTCTTGACAACTTCAGCAGAAGCACTGAGCTCTGTTGCACTTGTGACCTGCTACAGCATTTATTTCTTGTCATTATTTGCAGAGTTAAATAAAAAAAGTAAACCTGGACTGTAGCCTGCAGAACAAGTCATAACCAAGTCTAATTACAACAGCAGCTGTGACTCACAGCCAACAACTCCTCTTGAATTAAACAATCCTGAAGCTCAATCAAGCGAGCGTGTCCCTGCTTGTAGGACACTAACCTGCCAGCAGTTTGGGGTACTTCTGGTGGACCAGGTTGGTGAGGTCTCCTCCATCATCCAGGATCATGTTGAGGGGCTGACCGTCTTTGAAGTATATGGTCTGTTCGATGCACCACACGTACTCCTCGTCCGTCTCACCCTTCCACGCGTACACTACAAAAACACATTTTTTATTGCATTGCCACCTTTTGTAATCAGATCAAATTAAATCATAAAGTCCGTGGCGACGTAGTGCGGTTACCTGGAACGCCTGTTTTGGCGATGGCAGCAGCGGCGTGATCCTGAGTGGAGAATATGTTACAACTCGACCACTGAACCTGAAAAAAAAAATAAAATAAAAAACATCAGCAAAGAGGGACAAACTGAAAGCAACAACCTTTGGTTTGGTTAGCTTTTAAACACTTTATTTATTCCTAAAAGCTAATCAAGCAGTTGATGAATTTCTCCTGTAACCTGATTTTTAAACCTAAAACTGTTAATATTAAACAGACTCTCTGCTGTAATATAATACACAACTTTAAAAGTATCTAAAACAAGTAAAAACAGAAGATAAATCAAAAATTTTAAAAGAAAAACATCCAAATATGACATTTAATTAATACTATATTCTCCTAATTCTTTGCAGCCACCTCTTTCTTTCATTCAGTCATCTGTTTTATTACACAGGCAAAAAGCTTTGACTTAAGCAGAATAAATCCATTAGATTGACTTTAGTGAAATATGATGATGAAACATCTTTAACTCAGTACAATATTTCATCAAAGCTGTGTGGATGTAGTGAAGTGAGATTATTTTTTGTTTAACTTGAACAGTGCAAAAAGCATCAGTTGACAAATGTTCAGTTAATATTTATGGAAAAATAGACAACTAAAGGTTTGCTCTGAGTATCTTTTACTGACTATTATAAAATGTTATTTAAATTGCATTAAAATAATCTTTGACAGCAGTAATAGTAAAGCCTTCTATAACCTGGGTGTCTCACTAAATGCTGCAGCTTTAATAAACTTTAAAAGTCGACATATGCTGGTCCTCTGGTTCTGGTCCATTTCCTCTCAATAACACGAGTAACTCAATCATCCAGGCTAAATCTCATTTAAGCTTGAATAAACAAAAACAGAAAGAAGTAAAAACAGCCGAGGGGGAAAAGAGGAAATGACAAATCAGGCTGCCGTTGGTTTTAAGAGTGCAGGTTTCTGCAGGATCAGACCAGTACGATAAGAGAAAACATGTTGGCCTTGAGAAACTCTCAGCTTGTGTCAATACAAAGATCAATAAATGTCCCTTTAGAGCGAGGTAGATGATGGAGGAAAGATGAAGCAAACTTTACCCTAATATGAAAAAAGATCATTAGTTTTTCTTGAATTTATCAATACAAAATATCTTTAACATAGTTTTCCCCTCCTCCTTCTTTCCCCCTCTGTGAACATGGCTCAACCACAACACAAACAGGTAAATGTCACCTCAGCTCCCAGGGCCTTGAGGGTTTCGATGAGCACGGCGGTCTGCAGGGTCATGTGCAGACACCCGGCGATGCGGGCTCCCTTCAGAGGCTTGGTCTGACCGTATAGCTCCCTCATCTTCATCAGGCCGGGCATTTCGTTCTCGGCGATGTCGATGGCCTTACGCCCCCATTCAGCCAGGCTGATGTCAGCTGCAAGAGCGAGAAGAGAGGCGACGACTTAACAACAAGCAACCTACAGAACATAACTTCCTATCCATCTCACAGTGGGAAAATTATCTGAACCACAGCTGTGACAACAGGTTGCTCTGTCAGAGATAAATCTACACAGTGAGTCTTTTCAGCTCTATGGCAGCTGTTGCACAGGTTCTGTGACTGTATGCTGTTCTGCTCAGCCAACAAGACTCAACATTATTTTCTAGTTTAAGTTCCTTAATGATGTATTCTCTAAAACAACAAAACTTGTCATGCTTGCACACAAAAATGCATGTTAAAACTTAAAAAACAAGCACAGTTAATCTCTTGGCTCTTGATTGCATACGGTCCTTTGACACAGGTTAGACTTTGCTCGCTCCGATCTGTTAAGCAGTGCATATTTTACCTTCTTCGAAACTGCTACAGAAAAACTGTTTGTGTTCTTAAATATAGATGCATTTGTCAACAGCACTTTTTGTTTACCATTTATTTCACCTTTTAGTCCCCCCCCACCATTTATATTTTTTGGCACATTCAAAAAAATACTTGTTTTTACTTTTACAAATAGTGTTATTTACACAATTTGACACAATTTAAGATTTGTGAGAAAAACTTCAAAATCAAAAGCATTCAACTGTCACAAATACCACGTGTAGTTCCAGCATTACTCATGTGAAGCTACAGTCAGTGCAGCACAATATCTGCCTGTTCTTGTCACTCATTCAGACTGGCAGAGGCGCGGGGCATCATGGGAAGTTGAGTTTACAAACAGAGCGCGTTAAAGGGCGCTGATTACTCTGGCTTCGCTAACACACTACATTACCCAGTGAGTTTCTGTTAGATAAAACTCATGCTCGGCGCGATTACGGTGGTCACATATATATTCATTTTCAGACCTGAGTCAAAGTCCAAAACCCGTGAAGATTAAAACGTCAAAAGACGCGGATTGATAAGCTAACCGGCGGGAAACAACTAAGATACTGCGAAGTAACTGTAATCAAATGTAGCTATCATGCTAGCAAGTTCAAGTTAGCGGCAACGACGGCCTGACAAAAGTAAAGGAAAAAATAATAATAATCAATGATGATGACAAAATACAACAAATTGGTCATGCAAACGATTCGATATTAAATAGCTTGGGGCTGATTCGGTCTGCTGCGTGAGAGCAGTTATGCGCTAACAACCTCCTGCACACCAGATTTGCTAACAAACCAACTTGAAGAAAGTATGGCTCAATAAAAACATTCTCACTAACCAACTTTGTAGGGCAGTTTCTCAGACATTGTTGTATTTCGGTGTTTCGTTCCGGGGAGCTTGACTGGAGTTGCAGCCTGGCCGACGGACAGAGGTAGAGAGGGAGGAACTGAATCATGACGGCTCGGTTTTTATCGTCGAAGCTCCATTCAACCGAAGTTCCACGAGAGGGCGGTACGAACGAGAATTCGTTCTGGATTTCTATTGGCTGTTGCTGCAGTTCCCGCCCCAAAAACAAACGATGTGATTGGATAATTCTCGGACCGATTAGCTAATCATCAGTTGAGTTGTGAGGCATGTGGTTGTAACAAGTTTTTTCCTGACTTTTTCAGTTCTGTTCTGTAAACTGGTCGTATTAATCTGTAACAGAAGACTTTATAAACTACTACAGTTCATCACTTGCAATAAGGGAATGCAACAACACATGTAAAGCATTGAATATTTGCAACTCCTTTAGAGAATTTAATTAAATTTAAATATAAATTAAAAGCTACAACCATTTGCAGCTTCATTCAGGTAGGACAATTATGGAAGATAAACAGTTTCATCAGAATCTGAATATTTTTAGACATTGAATTTATAACATTGAATTTTTATCCTT
>JARVJO010000365.1:26236994-26258689 GCA_031762555.1 Cynodonichthys magdalenae | reverse complement strand
ACATGAATGGAAGTCAATGGAAGGTCCCCACGGGGTTCAGAAACAAACATGTGTGTGTGTGTGTGTGTGTGTGTGTGAAGCTCATGACTGCTACAAGCAGTTCTCCCTAATTGAGGTCTTGATGCCTCAAGGTAAATGCTTAGCAAAAAGATAGAACCTGCTTTATGCTGCATACACACACACACACACACACCCACACACACACACACACCAACAACAAACTTGACCTTAAAAAGTAAATAAATAAAAGTTGGGTACCAGGCAGTCAGGAATGATTATAAACCAAGTTTTTTTACTGCTCATCAGTTGTGGACATGTGATGAAAATGTACTTTAGTTTCACATTTCTGACCAAAATGGGTTGGATGTTATTTTATTTTATTTTATTTTTTCTTTTATGAGTTTGCGTTGTAAAACTATTTTTAAACATGCTTTCTTAAACCTTAAATACAACAAAGTTTATGAAAAGTGTAAAATATGTACAAGTAAGTTAAAATGTGTTTTATTTTTGGTATGAACAATCATTTTGTTGCAGTGAAAAATGCTGTTTAAGAGACTGGTCAAATGGTTTAAACCACGGCAAATTTAACAAATCACTGCAGTGTTACCAATATAACAATTAGTTTCAGTTTATAGATTTTAACTCTTTAAGATCATACATTTAGGTTATGGCAATGTACTGCAGGTATTTATAGTTTGGGTATAAAGTGGTTGTTGCAAAGTTTTATTTATGATTATCAGTTTGATTAATTGTTTAAAATTGAAGCGTTGTGCATTATTTGGAAGACAAAAAGGTGATGAGTTGTTCTGATTATGGCCTTCATATTGCATATATACTGGTTGTGCAGGAGCAAAGTCTCTACTTGTAGTTGTGGTTAAATATGTCTATAGGACTATTAATTTATTTTTAACTGTCAGTTACAAAGTTTAAAACATTTAATTTGCAATTCTTTCATTTCTTTTTTGTTTTCTTCCTCAGATGTTTGACCTTTTCATTTGAAAGTGTGACCTTTTTAGTTAAGGACTGCAATGAATTGCATGTGGTCAATTAAGATGCATTGTAACATCCTGGTCTCAGCAACAAAACAAGAACACCACAAATGGAGAGGAGAGATGTGTTCTCCTCCCTCCCTACTTTTCACCCACCTTCTAATCCCCTAAAAGCACTTACGAGATTGACGCTGTCCGCCTGCCACTGCCTGCTCGTCTACCTTGTTGGTCGCCACGGCAGCTGATTGGAGGAGTCGAGGCTCCTAATTGGATCATGAGGGTGTGATGCAGGCGACAGCAACCACATTATGGGAAGCTGACTTTGTGCAGAGTAACCCTGCCAGGATGACCCTTTTTCTGAGTATGCAGGTGTGTGAGTGTCGACGTTTCTGTGTGTTTATACTGCCTGACCCCAATGTGACTAAGAGCCTCTGTTTATCAAGACAGGCTGGCTGAGGCTGCAGGAGACGATAAATTGATGAACAGAGAATAGAAAAGTGGCGAGAGTGGTAAGAGGAGAAAAGTGAGTGAAACTAAGAAAAGAAAGAGGCAAAATAGGGAGGAGAGAGTAAAACGGGATGAAAAGATGAACACAGTGGTATGGGCACGGTGATTCTTTTTTCAGGAACTTTTACTTCCTTTCTATCGGTAGGGGGTAGGGTAGGATTGATGACATGATGCAGTGAATTAATCCCCCCTAAACCTTGTGCCTGTGCTGTATGTGTGTGTGTGTGTCTTTCACTTTGGTGCAAAGTGACTGTGTTGTCCGTTACGGTGTAAATTGATAGCGTCACTGCTCTTTGCCGCATTATGCGGTGCGTGGATCCGTACATTCAGTTTCCTAACTGCATTCTATATCACACCATCATGCACACCTGATCCTACAGTCCTGAATGATACACCACCAAGGACTATTTCTAAAGGTTTTCACTTGAAACCATAATAGTATGGCACAGGCATGCACTTTGCATTTTGTTTCTGATTCCTGACCTGAGGATTATCAGAAAAATGTAGGCGGCCTTAAAAACATACCAAAAGCTGACAACTGGTAACTTTTTATTTCAATTTAAAGACTTTATACAAAATAAATAAGCTGTTGATTTTAATCCTCAGCACACTGATTTGTTTTCTTAGCAACCTTGCAAAAAAAAGATGATTTGTAAAATTCCTGTGCTCTAACCAGTACAGTATCTCATTGGCTTTTACATTTGTGTTGTCATGTCTGAATACTTCCATTTATATGAATGTCGGACCATGTTGGTGGCATGTGTGCACTGATTTGTCAGGAGGTTTCTCGGAGTTTGTGCATGTGTGTTGGAAGACTCTGAGTGTGTGTTCAACTGCAGCGGTACAGCAGGGGCATCTGATCCCACCACCTTTTAAGAACATCAGAGGGTGTGAAAAGCACTGATTGCCCTAACCGCTCTCATTGGGACTCAAACCCCCGGCTTAGTTGTACTTGAGCGAGTTTTGAGAGACAAGACAGTGAGAGGGAGATGGGTGTGTGTGTTTGTTTGTGAGGGAGGCAATGGGGGATGATGTTAAGGGAAATGGGAGAGACAGAGGGACAGAAGAGAGAGGTTTGGAAGGAATTAGTCATGAGAAGTGGTGGAGACTCAAAGAGGAGCTGAAACTTAGTGAGGGAAACAGATGGTCAGAGGAGAAGAAATAAAAAAACAGTAGAAATCAGAAAATATTTTAAAAATCATAGAAAAGATTTAGTTAGAGAGAGCAAAAGTAAGTGAAATCACTCAAGGAATAAAATACGAAATTAAAAAAATTTGACACCTTTGCTTTTTATCATAAGATACTGATGTTAAAATTGCTGCAGATTTATTCTATTTACTTTGTCAAACAAAACTTACTGCATTCTTATGCTTAAATTTTGATTTTTAAATCATCCATGTTATAGTATTGAATCTTATGAAATACTTTTTAAACTTGAAAAAATGTAAACGAATTAAATTAGCAAGTTTCAACTGATGCAGTGATGCAATTAGTACTATTGCTTCACAGCAAAGTTTTATATAAAGTTAAAGCAAATTGTATAAAACAACTTTCTCGTATAAAGTTTGCATCTTTTCTTTACATGAATACTCTCCGTATAGGCTGTTTACTGACACCTTTACAAGGGATGCATGGGAACATCCCTTAAATTTCATCCAAATTGTAAATAGCAGGGATTGTAGTGTATGACCTTGTTGTCTTAGTTGCCTTTTTTTGTTTTGTTTTGTTTTTTTAATAGTTTTCCACATTGCTTTAGGCAGTGGTTGAGAGAAGCCCTTTGTTTCTGATCAAACAAAGTTAAATTAGTCAAAGTGTCATTAAATTTTCATCATCTGGTAATTTCCTAATGCTGCTTTTGATGACACATGGCACAAAGCAGCTGTGAGGCAAATGATGAAAATGAATGATAAAATCAAAAGAAAACAAAAGAGTTCTTTGTGTACTATTATCTATTTTTTGCTTATTCATGTATGCTCAGATTTGCTGGACTCATACACTGAAACCAGTTCAGAGTTGTCCAGTAGATTTATATGGGCCAATGTGGTTGTCAGGTCAGACATCCAGGGGTAACCAGAGACCTGACCCTGTGGTTTGTTTGGGAGTTCATGGGCGCACACGCACACAAGAAGTACACATGAATACCTTCTGGACACTGAGTATTTGTAGTAAATGTTGCATTTGAATGTTTTTGTTTGTTTGTTTTGATCTGTTTTTTTTTTTTTTGTCTCACCCAAGAATTAAAGGGTTGCTGTAATCAGTTAGCCAAACACAAAAATATGACACTTCAACATTTGTAGTTAGAAAATCAAAAGAAGCGCATACACACACACATCGGGGTGGGGGTCAGGTGCAGGGTTAGGCTGTGAGGGTCTCTAATAGGTTCCCCTGACACATGAGGTGTCAACACTGGAGACAGAGATGTCAACACTCTCACACACCGACACACTTAAATACACAGACGCACAGCTCGACCCGACACGCCCAAGTGTCCAGATGTAACTTCCTGTGATAATAAAGACGCGAAACTAAAAGTTGAAAACAAAATTAAAAAAAGATGAAAGACTTGGATATGTTTAGTTACAAGGCTACAGCACTTAGAGCAATAACCTCTCACCTAAACACAAATCTCACAAAATTTAACAGCATTTTTTTAATGTTTTTATTTAATTTTCTAAAATTAACTCTTTTTTTTTCTCTCATTTCTATAAGTTAAACCAGAAGAGAAAATCTCCTCCAATCAGCAAATTGAATCTTTTATTATCTGTTTGTCCATCTTGTGCCACGTTGTGCATGGTCATAGATGGGTGCTTTCTTACATGGCATAATCCTTGTGTACATTTTCTGTATGTCTAGCATTTAATGTATATAAAACTTGTGAAATGTGTGTGTTGGTGTGTATGTCTGTGAGTAAGAGTGCACGTGTCGTTATGGATTGCCACATTGTAGACTTGACAGGATCATAATTACGAACAGTGATGAAATCTACCAAGTGTTTTCTCCCTGCATGGCTGCGTGTGTGCGTGTGTGTAATATTTGTCATCCGTGGCAGCACGCTCCCTGTTAGCACACAGTAACCATGATCACACCTTCATCTTCCACTAATAGGACCGCGACAGACAGGCAGAGAGGAAAACAAGATAGATAGATAGATAGATAGATAGATAGATAGATAGATAGATAGATAGATAGATAGATAGATAGATAGATAGATCATACATGAGTGTATTTTTTTGGAGGGGTCAGAGGTCTATCTTTCAGCTGATTGGTGAGTGTCTCTTTAAGGGCTTCCTTCTGCTTCAGATTCTCCATATCAAACTTAAACAAACACAAACAAACAAAAAACACCTTTATTGACTTCTGATAGAATAATAAACACAGATCATTGTTTGTTAAAGTTCTCAGTTCATTTTTGACTTATTACCAAGTCAAATAGTGTGGATACCTCATTATAAACTTCAGTCAAAAAGCCCCACTTCTTTGGCCAGGCTTCATCGGAATCCTTCTCAAGTTTTATGTGTGCTTTCCTAAACATAAACACAACAAACAAACAAACAAACAAACAAACAAACAAACAAACAAACAAACAAGAAGGATTTATAAAATCAAATCTGAAATTTCAGAGCTTCAAACATCTTTACAGCTAGAATAAGTTTTGAACACCAGACAGTCAGTTTTTTTATTTTCAAAATCAAAAGTTAAACAATTTGCTGCATATTTTATATAAAAGATGTAAAAGTAAAAACAAAAAGTAGAATTTTACCAGATTTCATCTTGATGCACAAAGTTGGTGCGTTTAGATGTTTGCTTTGAGTCTGCCATCCGTCCACAGTGAGTGTGAGTGGGAGCGAGGGTAATGTTTCACCTGAGTGCAGGTCACACTGACAGACCTGTTTACCGTTGTCACGGAGACAAACTTCCCTGACACTGATGCCTCCTTTCCATCCTGTTTGTGTAACCGTGGTGACGGCGGGATGAAACATCAGGTATTTCACTCGCATATATAACAAGAAATCGGATGAAATATAAATGAAGTAAATCATGACTGTAAACAAAATGATTTAAAGAACATGAGGATTTGATCAAATGTTTGGTTCATGTTTAGCAGGGCCAATCAGACGCCTCACTCATTAATATAGGCTGGGGTTTGCTAGCATTTAATGTCACGTCACGAAGCCTGAAACTGGCAAAACAAACAAACAAAATCTCAATAAAGCTTCCTTGTTTCTGTTGGTCAATAAACTGATACATAACAGTTGTATTTAGCTAATTATTTCAGATTTTGACTCATCAGTCTAGAACACTTGTGTTTTTCTGCACAGTTGTGTTGCTTTTTGTTAGCAGTTCCTTCATTAATCTACTTCTGACAGCAGCTAGAAGAGGTTTGATCGTGGTTTAGCAGGATGTGGTCTGATGTTCCTGAATAAAAAACCTTCCCCCTCCTGTGGCTGAGAGAAGCTGCTGGTTCTGAAGCTGCTTTTAGAACTGAAATTGGTGGTTCCAGTTCTGGTTAGGCCAAGCCTAACCTCAGAGTGTGTCAGAGTGGTGGACCAGGACAAGTCTATGAAAAGGGAAAAACAGAACTGGGACATGTTAAAACACAAAATGAGATATTTTAAATCTGTAACTCTTTTTTTGGTCCACCAGATGTCACTGCCAGTCACTTTAAAGTTCAGTTCCATCATATGGTCATATTATCATCAGTGTTTGTTTCCTTAATGTTTTTGTATTTTATCACTTCTGTTATGCTATGCTATGCTATGCTATGCTATGTTATGTTATGTTATGTTATGTTATGTTATGTTATGTTATGCTATACTATGCTATGTTATGTTATGTTATATTGTTTTGTTATGCTATGCTATGCTATGTTATGTTGTTATGTTAGGGTATGCTATGCTATGCTATGTTATGTTGTTATGTTAGGTTATGCTATGCTATGTTATGTTGTTATGTTAGGCTATGCTATGCTATACTATGCTATGTTATGTTATATTTTTATGTCGTGCTATACTATGCTATGTTATGTTGTTATGTTAGGCTATGCTATGCTATGTTATGTTGTTATGTTAGGCTATGCTATGCTATACTGTGCTATGTTAAGTTATATTGTTACGTCATGCTATACTATGCTATGTTATGTTGTTATGTTAGGCTATGCTATGCTATGTTATGTTGTTATGTTAGGCTATACTATGCTATACTATGCTATGTTATGTTATATTTTTATGTCGTGCTATACTATGCTGTGTTATGTTATGTTGTTATGTTAGGCTATGCTATGCTATGTTATGTTGTTATGTTAGGTTATGCTATGCTATGTTATTTTGTTATGTTAGGCTATGCTATGCTATACTATGCTATGTTATGTCATATTGTTATGTCGTGCTATACTATGCTATGTTATGTTATGTTGTTATGTTAGGCTATGCTATGTTATGTTAGGTTATGCTATGCTATGTTATTTTGTTATGTTAGGCTATGCTATGCTATACTATGCTATGTTATGTTATATTGTAATGTCGTGCTATACTATGCTATGTTATGTTATGTTGTTATGTCGTGCTATACTATGCTATGTCATGTTGTTATGTTAGGCTATGCTATGCTATGTTATGTTGTTATGTTAGGTTATGCTATGCTATGTTATGTTGTTATGTTAGGCTATGCTATGCTATACTATGCTATGTTATGTTATATTTTTATGTCATGCTATACTATGCTATGCTATGCTATGTTATGTTGTTATGTCATGCTATGCTATGTTATGTTGTTATGTTGTGCTATGTTATGTTGTTATGTCATGCTATGCTGCTATGCTATGTTATGTTGTTATGTTAGGCTATGCTATGTTATGTTGTTATGTTATGTTGTGTTGTGTTGTGCTGTATTGTGTTGTGTTGTGTTATGTGTTAGCCATTTTCCCAGTTTTGAGTTCTGCTTTAGAGTTAATCTGAGATGCAGTACCAGTATTATATTTACAAAGCATTTCAAAATGAAGATTAGTTTTCGATACCTTCAAAAATATCTTTGTTTTTTATAGTTATTTTTTTCTTTTAAAACATTTTAACCTAGAACATGTGGCACACACACCCACACACACAGGTTTGTGTTTCTATCCTTATTAGGACTGTTCATTGACTTCAATTCATTTCCAGTAAAACAGCCTAACCCTGACCACCAACCCTAAAACTAACCTCACAGGTACATACCTGACCCTAAAACTAACCTAAACTCAATTCACACCTTAGTCCTAAACCGAACCCCCAACCCAAAAACCAAAAACCTGTCTTTGGTCCCCATTAGGACTACTGGTCTCGACAAGGTAGGTGTGTAAACCAGAAACGGTCCTAAATAGGTAACAAAAACAAGTACACACACACACACTTCATGGCCCACTGTTTGCTATAAATCAACCCTAATTTTAACTGCTTTTTAAGCTCTTTAACAATACTTCCAGTGAGGAACTGACCTTTATGTTTTACTAATTTGTGAGTTTAATCGATATCTTACAGAAGCACTTGGTGGTGCTCTGATCAAAGAATAACAGTCAGAATCTCAACCTCTACTTTTACAGCGCCAACATTTTATTTCAGCTTTCTTATAAATTTGTCAATCTGTGAAGCAGAAAAATTCAAATCTGAATAACGAGACGTTTTCATCCAGCTCTTAAGCACTAAAGTAGTTTAACAGTTATTTACACTTTATTACAAAGATGAATAAATCTGAGTCTTAAGTGTGATTACTGGGATTTTATCAGGATATTTGCTGGAACATAAAAATAACTACAGCAAAAACAAACTAATGAAAGCTTCGTACAATGATGATGAGTCGGATAAAACAGCAGAAATATGAAATCTACGATTTATTTTATAATTAGATCAATGATCTGTGAGCTCAGCTGGAACAGAAGCAAAAAAGACAAAATGTGTATTGTAATCAGTGTTTTAGACAAATTAAGTCATGAACTTAACATTTTTCTTGTTATGTTGCAAATGATCATGAACACAAACATCTGACATAATCTTTTCTCAAAGTTCCAAAAACAACCGACATGTTGTTCATTAGACCTGCAGTTATTTCTGTTAAAAAGTGACTCTTGGTGTTATCAAGCTTTACGTCAGTTCTCTGTAACGCCTGCTGCTTTTTGTTCCAGGGGTTCACATGTTTCACAAACGTTTCTTTAACGTGTTCTCTCTCTGCTGCCGTCATTCTGGAACACAGAGGGAAAACACCAACGGGTTCCAAACCCTTAGACCCCGATGAAGACCACGGGCCATTTGGAACGATATTATTTTAGAGGAAGTTAAAGATTTTAGATATCTAGGCTCTATCTGTTCAGGGGCGGAGCCAGAAGGGTGGTTAGTATGTATGTTTTACTGTATATTGATGATCAGTATGTTTTCTTTAGATCATAGCTACGATAGCACAACAGTTCACCTCAATATTTTTTAAAACAGCAAAATCAGAGCCATTTCAAATTGGCTGAGTTGCCATAGTGAATGTTCAAGTCCAGGAAAGTGTCCTTCATTTACATGTGGCCCCCTAAATAACACCTGTGCCACCCCTTGCTCCGCCCCCTCATCTTCTGCCATAAGAAAGGAATCAGGGCTGAAAAAACTAAAAGAAAAGATAACTACAATCTGGCAAAATGATAGCTAAAGGCTAGCTAATAGCTAAAAGTAGCTGAAACCAAAAAGTAGCTAAAATTAGCAGAAAGTTAGCTAAAAGCTAAAATTAGCATTAAAGTAAATCCAGCTTAAAGTCAAGTCATTTAGCACCTTGAATGAGCTGAACATTTTGAAATATGATTGGCTAAAGAGATGCAAAACAAAATGTGTAAACAAAGAGAAAAACAACTAAATAAATGCTGACTCAGCATCTGTACATTTAGTCGATTAATGACGAATGATGTGAAAAGCATAGAGTTGAAAAAGAATAAGTGATTTCTGGGGGTCTGGATGGTTTTTGGTCCCACTGTTTGGATCCTGAAGAAGGGATCGACGGCGCCCGGTCACGTCTCAAACTGTGAAGTTTACTTTTCTGATGCGTTGATGATGTCAGCGAGGCGGAGCCCGCAGCTGGTTTCTGTTTACACAGTTTGATTAAATCGGTTTGATTGGTGAAGTTAATGACACTCTGCTGACTCAGCAAAAAAACAAACAAATAAAAAAAAAAACATCTCAGTTTTTTTATAATAACAGATTTCAACCATTGTTTTACCAAACTGCAGTTTATTGGAGTTAATCTGTAACCAAACAGGACCTGGACTCAATTCATGCAGGTCAGCATTAAAGCGTTTGGTCGTCCACATTTATAATAAAAAATGACAACTTTATTATTTCCTTAACAGATGTTAACAGCTGAGAGTCATCAACATCTCACCTTCCAGCTGAAACATGACCTCACAGCTACAGCTGTTTAACCCTTTGTTTATCTTGTATTTATTGATCTGCTAAACTGCGTCCGTGACTTTTTACATCTGAGGATCTCAGTAATTGATGGATGGAGCAGCAGAAACCGGTTCAGCTGTTTACACCAGGTTTGTGACAGAATGTAATCAGGACTTTGTTTAAAGAACTCCGACCTGATGGAAAGTTTTGCTTCTTCAACAAACTTTCCAGAGTCATTTAAAGAGTTTTGAAAGCTTTGATTCTGTCAAAACTTTAGCAAACAAAGCTTTTTCATAACATTATTGTCTGTAAACTGAAAGAATCCTCTGACAAATTTATGCTAATTAAAATCACTTTAACGCAAAAACCTTGAAACAAGATGAAAATAATTATTTTGAGCCAAGAGGATGCAAAAAATAATAAAAATGAATTAAATATGTTTGATGATCATTTCTTTAATGAGTCCAGAAAGCTTGATTTTAGCATTATTTATCTTGTTTAAAACGTTATTTAATTTATTTTCATTTGATCAATCCATGTTCAGGGTTATAGAAGAGAGAAGACGAGTTAAAGAGCGAACTGAGAAACAAAACAACTCGTCACATTTTAAATTATAATCAGTTTAAAATCTATCCAACATAACCCCAAATTATGGAGTCAAGACAAATAATAAATAGGGTTGATGGGCAGAAAATAGTTTTTTACTTTAATAATGTGGGACGTTTTGTTTGTTTGAACCTGCAAAAAAAGAAAAAAAGTCATGAAGGGAACTTCCTGTCTGGTTTTATATGGAGGTAATTTTGTTATTTTTATTATTCAATCAACAAAAAAAATTCAACCAAACAAAAAGTATTTTGCAAAACAGAAACTTTTAGTTGATGCTTTAAGTTTTGTTTGGTTGAAATGATTTTATTGGTTGAATTTATTTTTGTTTGAACTTTTTTTTTGATTGAAATTATTTTTTTTCGATTGGAGAAGCTTTTTTGTTTGGTTGAATAATAAAAAAACAAAATTACCTCCATACTTTTGTGGCATTTTAACAAATATCCACAAGTCTGGAAAACAAAAAAAAAAAAACCTTTCCTGACAAAAACAAGATTAAGGTTCCCAAACTTCTATAATAATGAGCTTAATTATATGTTTTGCAGGCAGAAAAAACATGAAAAGATTCTGATCTGACTTTCTGATCCACCAAGCTGAGGGCAGCAGGCCTCATAAGTGCAAAATAATACCAAACATCTCTACTGATATAATATTAAAAAGGTTATTTAGAAATGAATAAAAATCATTTTGAACAAACAGAATTTGAGACCAGATGAATCAGATGAAACTGGTCGTCCTAAAAGAAAACAAGACAAAAAACATAAAATACCTGAAGACTAAAATAAAAATCTTTAAATTGCTCTGTTCCAGGCTGCACATGTAGGATAAATTAAATAAACGAACACCTTTAATCCAGACATGTTGGAGGTTTTTATCACCTGAGGTTGAATCAGAAACAACTGAGCTGCCATAAACTGCTTCAAACAAAGACTCACATGTTCCGTCCTGCACTCATTAACTCTTATTGAGTCGATATAAATGTTATAAATCTGCAGGAGCTTTACGACTGCAGGCAGGTTGTTACACAACTCAGTTCATGAAACACCTGAAGTCTTGTGTAACGTTCAGGGCCGACTGTTCGTTCAGCTTTCTGCTCAGAACTTTGGCTCAGTTCCTGCTGCTGAATGACACATTGGATTAAAGTCTGGTTCATTGTGATCGACTCACATTAATCCTCAATAAATAAAATCAGGTTTAATTTATAATCTCTGATACTTTTACTTGAAACAGCATCAACACTCCTGCAGCTTCAAATCAATCTCACTGATCAGAACTTTAATCAGCGAAGAGTAAATGTTGCTGTTTTATCTAAAGTTTCCATGCCTACATGCAGGACCGCACACGTCATTCCTGACTGACCTCCTGTTCTGTGTGTGTGTGTGTGGGGGGGGGGGGGTTACGAGAACAAGCCCCTGTTTTTCAGCCAATCCAAACGAGGCCGGCGAACGCGTCACGCTTCAGCCTGACGAAGGTGAACCCTGAACTTACATCACTCACTTCTGTGGGCCAAAGTCACAGATTTGGAAACGATCTGCAGGAGGTTACAGTTATTACAAAAAACTGACTCAGCGGAAATTTAACTTCAATTAACTGAATTGAGCATAATTGTTGAAAAACATGCAAATTTAATAAGTATTTAACCACTTCTGTAAAAAAAAAGTGCTGAAAAAGTGGAAAAAAAAATGAATGAAATGTGGCTTTGTCCCAAAAAGTGCATAATTATTAGTAATTTGTTTATTTGTGGCGTTCACTTTGATTCTCCCTGCAGGAGAAGAAGTTTAGCAGCATTATTGAGCCCAAAGCTTCACTCTCAGCTCCAGATCAGCATCCAGCTGACAGCAGGAGGAAACCGGTTCTGTGAAGCAAACTCATGTTCTTAATGATTAACCGACGGCCTGTTACACACTATCTCTGAACAACAGGGTCATGAGCACACCTCGTCACCCCCCACCACCCCCCGCTTCTGGAGGGACATCCCAGGGTATAAAAGGAGCGAACCTTCTCCAGAGCAGACATAGTGGACCAGGAGTCCTCAACCTGACTGAGACCAGCCAACTGATGAGGCCGAGCTGAGCGTCGCTCCACAAAAACTCCTGAAGGTAACAGAAACCTCTTCATGTTCTGCAGGTTTTGTGTTTGATGTGTGAAAGAATACAGCAGGATTTGCTCAGTTTGTCTGACGAGCTGTTAATAATAAGTCAGGAAAGTTAAAACTGCACAGCGGTTCTCATGCGTGTTTAGAAAGATACGTGCAAAAATGTTTTTGTCACATTTTAGTCATTAATAATTTGTTTTTTCTTTGTCTTTCCATCTTCATCTCCAGACTTTCAGACTTCATCCTGTTTCTTTCTTTGTCTGTTGACTTCCTGTCTCTCCGGACTCTCCTTCATCATGCCTCCTCAGATCCAGTCCCAAAACCACAATGGTCCCAGGGTCCTGCAGGGAGACCTGAGCTCCCTCAGCCCAGCGCTCCGAGAGTTCGTGGAGACCAACGTGGCCCTGTGCCAGCCCGAGTCCGTCCACATCTGCGACGGCTCGGATCAGGAGAACCGAGCCGTCCTGATCAAGCTGGAGGAGCAGGGGATGATCAAGAAGCTCACCAAATATGAGAACTGGTAAGGCGTTTTATTTAGGCTGGTTCTTATGGACTGAGAGCGTAGAAATAAAACAAGTAGGCAGAAAATTCATCTCATTCCTCCTCCTTCAGCTGGTTGGCCAGAACCGACCCACGGGACGTGGCCCGGATAGAGAGCAAGACGGTGATTGTTACCAGGAACCAGAGGGAAACTGTGCCCACGCCGCTGGAAGGTGGAGTCAGCCAACTGGGACGCTGGATGTCCCCAGAAGAGTTCGACAAAGCCATGGCTCAGAGGTTCCCCGGCTGCATGAAAGGTACCAGAATTTAACAAGTGGAGATCTCAGAGACGATGATGAAGAGTCCCTGTCCTGAACATGTCTCGTTTCTGTCTTCAGGTCGTACCATGTATGTGATTCCTTTCAGCATGGGTCCAGTGGGTTCCCCGCTGTCTAAGATCGGCGTGGAGCTGACGGACTCTCCCTACGTGGTTGCCAGTATGAGGGTGATGACCCGAATGGGGAAGTCTGTACTGTCCGCTCTGGGAAATGGAGAGTTTGTCCGGTGTCTTCACTCCGTCGGCTGTCCTCTCCCACTCAAAAGTACGTCCAGAACCATTCATAAACACAATAGTTGTTGGACCATGTATTCAAATTAACCAACTGTCTGTTCCTCCAGAGCCTCTAGTGAATAACTGGCCCTGCAACCCCGAGCAGACTCTCATTGCCCACATCCCAGACCGCAGACAAATCATCTCGTTCGGCAGTGGTTACGGAGGAAACTCTCTGCTGGGAAAGAAGTGTTTTGCGTTGCGCATCGCCTCCCGCATCGCTAAGGAGGAGGGCTGGCTGGCTGAACATATGCTGGTAAGGAAAGAAAAAACCCACCAAGAAACAGTGCAGCCATTTAGAGGTTTCACAAACAAATCCATTGTTCTGATGAAACCTAAATATTTCTCCTGTTCAGATCCTGGGCATCACCAATCCTGCTGGGGAGAAGAAGTACATGGCAGCAGCCTTTCCCAGCGCCTGCGGTAAAACAAACCTGGCCATGCTCTGCCCCACGCTGCCTGGATGGAAAGTCGAGTGTGTTGGAGACGACATCGCCTGGATGAAGTTTGACCACCAGGGTGAGGGAATGTTTAAGGACTGCTTGTAAAAATATAACCAAATACTCAAGCTGGAAATAAAAGCTTATCTCCTTTTTGTCTGTTTTAGGCAATCTACGAGCCATCAACCCTGAAAACGGCTTTTTCGGCGTCGCGCCCGGCACATCCGTCAAAACCAACCCCAACGCGATGGCCACCATTACTAAGAACACCATCTTCACAAATGTTGGAGAGACCAGCGATGGGGGAGTGTACTGGGAGGGAATGGACCAGGAGCTGCCTGAGGGGGTGACGCTCACGTCCTGGAAGAACAAGTCCTGGACTTCAGAGACGGGTAAGAAACCTGCTTTCTGTTTGCAGCCAATCAGCTTCAGAGTATCCGAACATTTCCCGACATGAAAGGTTAAATCTTTGTCTCCGTTTTGCTTCTTTCAAGGAGAACCATGTGCTCATCCCAACTCTCGTTTCTGCACGCCGGCCGGTCAGTGTCCCATCATCGACCCGCAGTGGGAATCCCCGGAGGGTGTCCCCATTGAGGCCATCATTTTTGGAGGCCGCAGGCCAGAAGGTGAGGAAAACAGAACTTTTGATGGCATTAAATACATCGTGGATGTGTCCTTCATTACGGTTTCGTCTCTAACAGGCGTTCCTTTGGTGTACGAAGCCTTTGACTGGCAACACGGTGTGTTTGTTGGAGCAGCCATGAGGTCCGAGGCTACAGCAGCAGCTGAACACAAAGGTCCGAGTCTGAGCTGAAGAATCTTGTGTCGTTACGAGTCAACCATATTTACTTACTTTCATTCTTGTTGCTTCTTTATTCAGGAAAAGTAATCATGCACGATCCTTTCGCCATGCGCCCGTTCTTTGGCTACAACTTCGGTCAGTACCTCTCCCACTGGCTGAGCATGGCGGACCGCCCCGGCGCCAAGCTCCCCAGGATCTTCCACGTCAACTGGTTCCGCAAGAGCCCCACTGCTGGCTTCCTGTGGCCCGGTTTCGGTGACAACATCCGCGTCCTGGACTGGATGTTCAGACGGATCAACTGCGAGACCAAAGGCGTGCCCTCGGTGGTGGGCTTCCTGCCCGGCCGCGACGCCCTGAACCTCCAGGGTCTGCAGGGGAAGGTGAACCTGGACGAGCTGTTCGCCCTGGATCAGGAGTTCTGGCAGAGGGAGGTGGACGAGGTGAGGAAGTACTTCACCACGCAGGTGAACGCTGACCTGCCGGACGAGGTGGGCTGGCAGCTGGAGCTCCTGCAGCAGAGGGTGAAGCAGATGGGAAGAGAAAAGAAGCTGCTGAAGGAATGATTAGTCATTTTACTTCAGTTAAAGAAAGACAGCTAAAATCTGAGATCGAATCATTTTAGACTATTTAAGGCTAATAACCTAAACATAAGAGACTCATAATTGTCTCGTTAATTCTGTTAATTAATTTCCTTTTTTCAATAAGTTCTTAGAAGTCAGATTTCTATTTAAGACTGCTGAACTCAACATGAAATATTTATTTCTCTATCATCCAAATGTTGCAGCAGCATTATTGTGCATTATAGTTTTGTCTCACTCTATGTTTGTCTTGTTTATTTAAGGATAACTTATTCCAAATGCATCATTGTGTTATTGCCACATGGATGGCTCTGTTCCCTCTCTCAGGGGGTGAATGTATGTTGTTGTTTGTTGTCTTAATTTATTTTTGTACAGGATTCGTCTCTGTTGGTTCTGTTTGTCGTAATTTGGATTTGTTGAAAAGAGAAGACGTTAATAAACATTTTAAAAACCATCAGTGATCCTGTCTGTTCTCGTTTTATTCTGTTAATGTTTGTCCATCATGATGAATAAAAGTGCAGATTATGATGCTACACTTTCACCAAACATCCTGCCTCCTCTGTGACACGACGACCCAGATAACAGCAGCCATTAGCGTTGTCTCTAATGTGTGATAAACTAACAGGAACCACAGAACAAACAACCCAACACAGGAGCAGAACATCCAAACGCTGCTGTGTGGGAGGGAGAAATAAACAGAGCAACGATTTGCAATCATTTCAGCTTTAAACACAACCCAGCAGCTGAAGAAAAAAAAGATTTTATTAAGTGTTTTGTAGCAGCAGACATGACATCATCTCCATATATATAGGAAACGTCAGCTTCTTGAGCACTTCTAGCAAAAAATAACTGAGCTCTACCTGGTATTTCCTGCATAGAATCAATATTTTAACACATACTCTTATAAACACTGAAAAGTACTATGTGTACGACTGACTATATGTAAAATAAATACTACAAAAGTAAAAGTAAGAGAGTTTAAATCACTGTTGAGTTGTGGTGAGTCTTGAACTCTGAACTCTCCCACTTCCTACAGGGAATTCCTATGTGTAATCAAAAAGCATTATGGGAGATGTAGTGTGTGGTCACTTTAAAGCATTAACGTATGCCTATTTAACAAAAGTTAAATCCAACAGTACGTTTATTATCATTCATCTTTTAAATGTGTTTATTTTGTTGCATTGAATCATAAATTTAAAGTTTACCAAGTTTCCTTATCTCTAATCTTTTATAAGAGTTTTAGATCGTGATATTTGTCATTCACTTGATAAAACTACATTTTGAGAAATTAAAGAACAAGTCTGAAATCTGACACCGTTTATTTAATTTTGTCTATTTGCTCCTTGAACAGTAGTACATTAAAAGGACATTTGTTTACTTTGCTTTTATTTCTCTTTGGACTCACTGAGCACAAAATACACAAAGACAAGAAATTATGAGCAGCAAGGTAGAAATGTTTGTATTTATGCCTGATGAATGCATCTTAATGTGTTTCAGTCAATCCTAAACCAAGACCCCCAAACAACATTCTGGATCCCTTTGTATATTGACAAAAAAAAATGCAACAATATATTTAAAGAAACATGAAATTTTAAATGTTTTTCTCCCTTTTATTCACTAATGAGTAGCTGTAAAACCAGACTTAATGTCTGCCGCCTCATACTTCCTGATTTGACTTTACAGCTGCAGTGATCTCCACAGCAGCGCTGCTGCTCCGTTCATTTGACCTTTTTCTGTCATAAACTTGCTTCAGACTGAACAAACTCTGTCAGATGTCTGGGTGTCAGTTCTCATGAGTTTAGTGCTGACAGCAGGAACAAACCCTGAACAACAACAAAATAGAGAGATGGATGGTTTTAGTGAAATTGAAGATATTCTTGCCAAAAAATAAAAACATTGTGTAAATATCTTTAAAAATGGGACAGAAAGTGTATAAATAAATACATTTAATAAATAAATGTGCTTCAATTCCCTTTTCTGTTTACATTTAGGCTCTATTATAACATAAGAATGTCCACAAAGTTATGGGTATCAGATTCTGATCACCTAACTGAATTTGTAAGTGTTTTTTTAGATTTCTTGCACATCGGTCTTAAAATGTAAGGAAAACTGGAGCCTGTTGGGATGTAGACGGCTCACAGTGACAGTTTCATTTTCCTTTTCAGAAAAATCAAAGCAAATATTAAGAAACAAAAAACAACCTCCAAAGTTTTGTTTGTTTGTTTGTTTGTTTGTTTTTGTGGGTCCTCCTCCTCTTCACTGCTATGACTGCATCAAACTCCATGACTCTGGTGTTTTCAGCTGCTAATAACAATAACAGCAACAATCAAACATTTATAGCACTTTTGGGAAAAAGTCAGTTATAATACAGAATCATAAGAAAATCTCTACACACAGTAGATGAATTACTCACTGCAATGGATATTTAGAGCTGATAAAATTAGCAATAAATTAATGTAGCAGCAGAAGAAGAAAACATTTCTTGAAATGTGTTTTCTTTTACAATGAAGAAAATGTGTATTTTTCTAGTCATGAATTGATTTAAATTTGTTATAAGCAGATTAAAGATTTCTGCAGGTGAAACATTACTTTTACTGTAATGATCTGTGTTCATGTGGTGTTTGGTTCCACTCTGGTTTTCTGTCTTCCTCTGTTTACCTCCTCCTGCCTGTCTTTGCTCCAGCCCCGCCCACTCTCACCTGTTCCTCGTGTTTCTCTCCCAGGTGTTTCTTGTTTTAGCTCATTAGTTCTCCTTTATATTCTCTTCTTTGTCAGAACTTTGTTTTCTGTGGATGTAGTCTCATGACAGGTCCTAGTGTTTTGTTTTACACATTTTGCTGCCACACCAGCCTTTTGATTTTGTTTTGCTTTAATAAAACTTGTTGTTCCACCATCACTCTGTCCTGCATCCTGGGGTTCAAACTAACCAAGTCAAGTCATTACAGATAAGCTGTGTTGTTCTGTGAGCCCTGAACACATTCAGAAATACATATATATATATATATATATATATATGGTATGATGGAGCAGTAGACAGAGATGCTAACCTGGTGCTGTTCTGTGTCTCTCAGCTGGTCTCAGCTCCTCCACCACACAAAATACAAGTTTAACTCATTAGGCTGCATCTTGCACAAACTTTTTCCTCTTACTTTCTCTGCTTCATCAATCTTTTCCTTCCTAACATGTTTAATAAGTTTAGCTGCTCACCTTTAATTTTCCTCTTTTTTTATATGTGGGAGGGGGCACACACCGCCGCTCACTGCTGAGCTCCAGACTGTTTACAGGTAGATGGAAGGTTGGTGCAAAATACAGACTGAATAACAACCTGGCCTGTCTTTCTGTGGAACACCACTAAATGTCAGACAGTCTCAATCGCTCACGTCTTCAAGTCTCATTTAAAAACACATTACTACTCTCTTTGCCTTTGAGTCTGAGAGAGAGGGTGCAGAACCTCACATGTATCATAACTCTGTAATTTAAACTATATCCTGCTGTGTTTGTCTCTTGTACAGCACTTTGGTATGAAACTGATTTTATCAGTCAAATCACATTTTAATGAGTCCAGTTTGATTTTAACTCTAAACTTCAACAATCAACACATTTTTAGTTTTGCAGTTTGAAATCAACAAAAGTCAAAAAGACCAAACCAACAGCAGCAGAGACTTTCTTTCTTTCTTCTTTTGTCTTTTTGGTTACAGATTCTCTTTTTTTTTCTGCAGCTGTTTCATAAGATGTGAAGATAATGAAGGAACTAAAGTTAATCATCACTCGCTTGTTTTTGACTTTAAGCTTTGAAATCTTTGTCCTCATTTCTCTTGCACCTTGTCACCATCATCTGAGAGTTTCTAGGAAGACTTTGAAAGAAAACACAAACATGTTGCGATAAAGAGACGTTATTTTGCCCGAACATTCGAGGATTAGATGTTCCTCCACAGCTGAACCCTGCTTCAAACGGCCACCACAGCTAACTTTAAAAACATTTCTAGAAATTCAGTCTTCAATCAAATGTGAGACTTTTATTTTGAAGTGTTGTGATCTTTTGGAATGTACACTCTTTAAGGGACAGATGTCAGAGCTGCTCAGATTTTGGTTTCACTCTTTAGATTTCACTAAATGTTTTTAATCTTTTGAAAATATTCTGCATCGACTCATCAAACTCATTATTTCACTCCGTGTCCTCTCAGCGTGAACAAAACCACGAAGAGGTTCTGCTCTGAAAGTTTTTCCTGTTTAATGTAACTGGAGAGGAGTTATTGTTGGAACTGGATCAACTGAATTAATAATTTACAGAAAATCTGAATGTTCTTTTTAGTCGTCTTATCTGGGAAATTATTTCCTGTCCAACTTTCAGAATCTTTATTTGACAGCGTGTTTCCAATAATCCTGTTTTTCAGCTCTTATCTTGTTGTTTGTTTCTGAGTTTTAATGATTATCTGTTGTTTCATGTTGTTGCTTTGGAAACTGTGTTTCTTCGAGGGTTTAGGACCATTTTTCTGTTTCCGTGTGAGAAACATTTAGACTTGTGCAGGAACATGCAACTTTCTGCACTCAGCTTATAATTTACCCATTTTGTTGCACTAACAATTTAAATAAAATGGAAAGAAAATATTAATTTATTATTCTCTCAACTAGGTTTTGTGTTTCCTGTCGCTTTAAAAGTTCATTAAAACCAAAAATATGCTGAACAAAATCATCTTTAAGATTAAAACGTCATATTTAAACAGAAAAAAATGCCAGCTGCACACAGATCAGAGTCAGAGAGATCAGAGCTGAAGTTGTGTAATGAAAGTAGAACAGGCTCTTATCAACTGGTTTACGTAGTAAAACTGACCCGGGTCCGCTCAGACTCGCTCCTTTTACAGAGCGTCAGCGGTGACGTCCAGCTGTGGGCTGTGAGGGTCAAAGGTCGGGGCTGGGAACTCCAGGTGACGTAGAAAATCAGCTGCCAGAGGACTTTGACTGTTCCTGAACCGTCCAGACCAAACTCATTCATCCTCTGCCAAAATCCACCTGTTTTATGTTCACATTAGTCTGAACAAACTCATCAAACCTCTTCTCACAGCAGTTCGTAGGAATTTATACCTAAAACCACAGCAACAAAATTCAAAGTGCAAAACAATAAAATTCCAGGAGCAAATTAATAATCCGTCCGTCCGTCTGTGTTCTTCCTCTTATCGGGGGTCTGGTCTCGGGGGCAGCAGCCTAAGCAGAGAGACCCAGACCTCCCTCTCCCCAGCCACTTGGGTCAGCTCATCTGGGGGAATCCCAAGGTGTTCCCAGGCCAGCTGAGAAACATAGTCCCTCCAGCGTGTCCTGGGCCAAATTAATAATACAGAAGAGTTTAAAGATTTACAACAGCAGCAATATTACTGTTTATTATTGCTTCATATTTGGATAAATAACAAAAAAAAGCATTAAAGTATATTTCTTAATCAATTTTAAAAAAGGAAGATTTGCACAAAGTTTGCAAAATGATTCCTTGTTGATTTTAGGAATGTGATCAAATTTTGTCCCCTCATCTCCACTTTACAAAAACTTCAGTAAATCTTTTAACTCTTTCCTCACTGCCGTCTGGTGAGAAATAAAATCACCTGAGAAGCTTTTGGAGAGTGAGCTGCAGAGTGTCAGGACCGTTCAGGACTCAGGACAGGCCTGAGGTCAGAGCTGTCCAGTGACGTGTCATCGTGGAAATTAAAAAGAAAAAACAATATTAAACACATTAAATTGTCCTATTTATATAATGCTTTGTACTATAAACACCTTTTCAATTAACTTAAACACTTTTTAATATTTTTCGTATTCAAAAATCACTGATTTTTTTTCATTTCCTGTTCAAATACAGGACTAGACGGACTAGGAGGCAAAATCAAGCTCCGCCTCCAGATTGCGCAATCTTTTCAACTCCGCTCAGTCTCCACTTGGATTGTACAATCCCTGCTGCAGGTTATGCAATGAGAGCAAAACATGTCTCTATATGTCGCCAGTAAAATGTTTCTGATTTTTTAAATCTACACCTGACATTCCACAGTTTATTTTATGTTTATTATATAAATATGTATTTGTGTAACGTTCTGTGAGCTGATAGGATGAGAAAAAACAAGAGTGGAAGCAAATACAAACAGTAGGGGGCGCTCGTGAGCTCAGAGAACACATGAGCTGCAGCAGAGACTACTCTGAGCTGCAGAAGAAGTTTACTCTATA
>JARVJO010000365.1:26162627-26173075 GCA_031762555.1 Cynodonichthys magdalenae | reverse complement strand
CTCACCTCACCAGACCTTACTTTGCCTCACCTCACCTCACCTTACCTCACCAGACCTCACCTCACCTCACCTCACCTCACCTTACATCACCAGACCTCACCTCACCTGACCTCACCTCACCTCACCTCACCTCACCTCACCTCACCAGACCTTACTTTGCCTCACCTCACCTCACCTTACATCACCAGACCTCACCTCACCTCACCTCACCTCACCTCACCTCACCTCACCTCACCTCACCTCACCTCACCAGACCTTACTTTGCCTCACCTCACCTCACCTTACCTCACCAGACCTCACCTCACCTCACCTCACCTTACCTCACCAGACCTAACCTCACCTCACCTTACCTCACCAGACCTCACCTCACCTCACCTTACCTCACCAGACCTTACTTTGCCTCACCTGACCTCACCTCACCTCACCAGACCTTACTTTGCCTCACCTCACCTCACCTCATCAGACCTTACCTTACCTTACTTTACCTTACGTCACCTTCCCTTACTTCCCTTAACTTATAAAGGAAATCCTCAGTATTCATTCATGTAAAGAAGCTTCTTGTTTTGAGGTGCAGGAAGTCACCCGAGCAGCA
The DNA here is from genome assembly GCA_031762555.1 of Cynodonichthys magdalenae. Lineage (NCBI taxonomy): Eukaryota > Metazoa > Chordata > Actinopteri > Cyprinodontiformes > Rivulidae > Cynodonichthys > Cynodonichthys magdalenae. Next base: position 26,172,483 of record JARVJO010000365.1, on the reverse strand, counting down.
GTCAGCTCTAAAGTTTACCTGTAATCCTTTAAGAAGAGCTGATGTTCAGAGAGGATCTTGCTGCTCAGAGACTGTTTTACTTTACTTCCTCTGTGTTTCTGGAGCTGCTGACATCAGAGTTGCCACTCGTGACATTTTCATAAATGCGCTGTGATATATTAGTAACTGCTCGTTCTCTGACCAGTCATTTGTCTGACTGACGTTGTGGAATGAACTCCTGTGTCTTACGCAGAAACAACTTGATCATTTCTGCCAACTTTTGCCAGTGTGTACACGTTTATGTAGTTTTCTCTGTGTGCACGTTGTGTGTGTGATTACATGTGAAAAAAACCATGAGTCACCACATTTCCCCTGTGCGCTCGCATGAAGTTGCACATTAGTCTCAGTCAGAGCTGTGTGTTTATTTGTGTCCGTGTTTGTTTGTGTGTGTATGTGTGTCCCCGATGGCTTCTATCTGTGGAAGTGCTAAGATGAATGGAGCCCCGTGAAGCAATGTTGATTACACAGCCTCTTTCCTTCCTCCCTCGTCTTTCTTCTGCACAGAATGCAAAAGAACGAAAGAAAAAAAAACAACAGATGCAAAGAGTGCACATGATGACGTCGAGGACGGGGCAGAAAGAAGTAAAGAAGAGCTCTGGTGGAGTTAGGACTTCAAGCAAATGGACATAAAAAGGATTAGAGCTGCTAATGGTTGAAAACTTTCTGATAAAATAAGCTAGGACCAAAGCTAAGACTCACCTTCAAAATAAAAGCTTCAAGCTGTTAATGGACAACAAATAGCCACAAAAAAACCCCATAAAAACAGCTCCAGCTTTATTTTGAAATGTGTAAAACATGGTTTCTTTCTCCCTTTTGTTGGTACATTTGGGCAATAAAGCTCTAGCTTGCTGAACCGATCCACCATCATAGGGTCAATATGAAATTAATTATCAATTTAGGATGCTTTTACACTGAATGAGGCATCTAAAACCTGAAGAGAGATGCCCCAACATCTACAAGCCTGCAGCTAAACAAGGTAAGCTAGCAAAAATCCTGTTGAGTAACGTGCAGTAGTTTCATGTTCTGCCTCATAACTGCTTCAAAATAAAAGAGAAAGGTGTGGAGTGAAAGGAGAAAAGGTCACCAGTTTGGTAAGATTTCAGATATTTTAAATTCAACAGGAGTCAGGCCGACGCTGTTTAAAACTAACCAATAATTATTGATATCGACTGATATGAAACGCCACATCGCCCAGCCCTGAAAAAGATAATAAAATTGCTGAAAGACTATTTTTTCTTTTCTGGTTTTTATAAGAACAAGCTACTTTTCACCCACATTCTATATGATTTGACTGATTGTCTAGTTATCTCTTTTACACTAATGATCAGACACGTTTTGGTTTCTTTACACCTATTTTAGTTCTTTTCTTTCCCTTCAGAGTGGAACCACATCCAGTGTAAATTAGAGTGTAGTAGTGGTGAGATCGATTGGTCAGATAGTTGTCAAACCAATTGAATTTGTTCAGACAATAGTGAAGCCTCTGTAATAAAACCTCATGAGTAACAAATGTTTCTGAGAAACGGCTGCAGACAGTTGTTTATTATCCAAAACATCAAAAATATCTGTTTAATGTCAATATAGTGGCAAATGAAAACATTTGCAGGGTTGATTTCATCCTTTTATTTTAGTTTCAAACGTTGAGGTGGATTTGAGGTTGTTGCAACAACATCCTGTGTTTTATTATTTATTTCTGATCATCTTAGCAGAGCTGACTGGTTGTTATAAGGACACAAGCAGGGAGAGACGCTGTAAACTTGTGCTGCCCTTCATCGCTTCTACTGTCTCTCCTGGCCACACCCATATTCTCTCATTCACATCCTGATTGGTCGAGCTGCCCCCAACAGTCTGCCCCCCCCTGTCTCTGTCTCCTGCCAGTGAATGAGTGCGCTCAGGCTGGAGCTCTCTCTCTCTCCCACCATCTCTGCCTCAGTCTGTCCTTTCCTGTCTTCGGAGCAGACGGAGGAGCATCAACGGCAACGGGGGTGCACCACGGAGAGGGGAGAGGAGGTCGACAATCCTTTCTTTTTTCTTTGTTTTCATTTTGAGGAAAGGCACAAGCTTCTGAACGTCTCCAACAGCTGCAGACAAATCTGAGGCGAAACAGTTCAATCAGGAAGGGAAGCAACAGATTGCCCTTTGCTTGCAACTGTTGCTGCAACTGATGTCACTCCACCTGATCTGCTTTCCAAAGACAATCCCTCCTTTGCTCCATCCAAAGCAGGAGGTGCGGATGATGCTGAGAGACAAGAATACGAGTGTGTGATTCAGGAAGCAGGAAGCTCACACGGTTCATGTTGGGTGTGAACATCACCTTCGGCACCATCCTCCTCCTCCTCTCCCTTCACTCCTCCGACATCAGGACCCTGAAGCTGTTGGATGTACCGAGAGAGGATGTTAGACTTCACAGAGTTCTGCTGCGAATCAAAAAGATCAAGTTGAATTAGCGTAATGACACAGGTAAGACCCATCAATCACAGCTCTGACCTCTGAGGACCTCGAAGAAGTTGATCTGAGAAACAACAAAACGAGATGAATGAATCAGAGAAATACAACCGAGCCTCAGAAAGTCAAAGGTAGAAAGAATAAAAACAGTAAAGAAAGTGAGCAGGAATATCTTCTAGGATGTTTGTGCACAAGTGGAGCTTGCATTTTGTCTAATATTAAAAAAAAAGAGAGAGAAACATTAAAACCTCTGAGCTGCTGCAGGCGCTGTTGGAGTCGTGGCACTTTTGTTTTGACTCTTCTTTCCGGGGTGAAGTGGATCTGCCGTGGGGGGCAGCTGACAGCTATCCAAGACGCCGCGAGCCGTACTACGCGTGAAGAATGCCCAGCCGCGCCTGGCCAAGCCGGCCGACCCCGGCCCGACGGCGGGGCTCTACATGGAGAGGTCTCAGAGCCGCATCAGCCTGTCGGCGTCCTTCGAGGCCCTCGCCATCTACTTCCCCTGCATGAACTCCTTCGACGAGGACGATGGAGGTGAGTGGGAACTGGGGCCAACTGACAACTTCCTCTTAACATGTGAACATCAGGAAAACAATAAAACAAAGGAACACGTTTGAAATTCTGTTTCTAAAGTAATCTTTATAGCGGTCAGTCGAGTGCAAACTGAAAAACAAACAAGTTCTTGTCTCATGGCTGCAAACATCAATAAAAATAAGGCGCCATCTTTCATTATCAAAAGAAAAAAAAGTATTAACAGTAATGTCCAATAAGTTGAAGTTTTCTTGACCGATGAAAGTGTTGAATTGTAAAACAGGTTTGCTTGTGCCTTTTTCTAAATTAATCATTGCTTTTATGTGAAATAATGGCTCTTTGAAGCTTTGACCAAACCTAACCTGCTTTAGCAGATTTTCCATCAATTTGTTTGCGAACATATGATCAATACTACAAACACAAAGAGTCTTCAACTATTTTTCTCTCAAAACCACCAGTTACCTTTAAAGACCTTTAGGTAATAGGATCTAAAAATTGCCTGCATAGATCAGGTGTAGTTTTTATCAAATTTAGTAAGAACTAAATACTTACATGAATATGGTCTTTTTTTGTCCTAATGTGTAAAATATTATTAAATTTTAATATTTGCTATGCATTTTTAGTTTTATAATATCCCCCATACTGGCCAGAAAGGCCCTCCTTCAACAGACCCGAAGCGGCCCACGGGCCACCAGTTGATAATCACAATTGTAGCACGTTTTGCAGCTCCAGACTCATTTTTTTTCACCAGCCAAGGAGCATAAATGTCTGTTGACTGTAATATAGATAAAAATAGGTCATTGAGTAATAAAGTGGTAATAAAGTAGTAATAATGTAGTAATAAAGTCACAGTTTCCTGATAAATTGTGCATGGGTGCGAGCCAGCAGGCCTTTAAACAGCAGCAGCTTCACGTCTGATTCTCTGATGAAAATTGTTGAGAGAATCAAGTTTGTCCTCGGATTGGACGCATCTGATGATGTAATGCATTTTGATCCTCACTGATATTATTGCTACATTATATTACTCCTGATTTCCTGTCACACTAATCTTGTCTGAAAAAAAAAACGCTGCAGCAGCAGATTAATTTTCCAGTACAGCCTGACGTAAAGGATGAAGTCATGTGTCTGCAGTGAGTTTCAGAGTGAAACGTGAACACGTGGTCGTGAACAGAATGTGGCTCAGGTGCAGTTTTGTGCTAGTGTAGCGTGGTCTGGTAGTTTAGCTGCTCCTGAGGTGGTCTGAGAGGTGAGCTGGGTCAGGAGTAAATATCTCTGTAAGAAGGGGCATCATGACTTTCTTCACACTTTTCTAAATCTGTCCAGCTGAGCTCTAAAAGCTTTTAGAAACCGTAGTGAGGTCGTTCAGTTTTAAAACATTACTCAACATGAAAAACATCCCATAAATAAGAGACGTCTAACCGCTCTTATCACAACACAAATAGAACTTCTCTTGCTCAGCAGGGAAACTTACAGGAGTTATAAAGTGTCCTGAAGGCAGAGCAGAAACCTCTGGTGTCGTAGGAGCAGAATCATGTCAAACTGCATAATTATCAGGATTTTAGCTTTGATTAAATAGCTGAGAATAATGCTAAAAAAGGGTTTTAAGTTCTTTATATTCTGATTTTCTCAGGAAAAGAGAAGCTGTGTGAACATCTTTTTATATTCCTGCAGACACAGTGTGCTAAAAAAATCTTTACAGGCTGTTTGTCAGTTCTCTGTTTCTATAATTAGTATTGTTTTATATATTTATTAATTTTTTTAGAACTGTCAAAGTGACAAGAAGTTGGTGCCATAAAAAAAATCTTCAGGTAATCATCACCTGAATCGGCAGATTGTCTTTCTGAGCTGAGTTATATTCTGCCTTTGGAGAATATTGTGACCCTCATCATGGCTCCTATGTTATTACGCACACACGGACACACGTGCACGCACACACACACGGACACACGTGCACGCACATTAAGACCATAGAGTGTCAGGATGCTGCCTGTTTTTCACAAGGTATGAAACAGCAAAACAACTTTCAGCCAAAGTAAACATGAACTTTTTGGTCTCATTGCTGCAACAATAAACATTATTATAATCATTACCTGTTAAAACAATGTTTTTATTTTAGATTTTGGCATTTACATTTAACAAAGTGTACAAGAAAAGTAGTGGAGAAAGAACTAAACGGTGCTTTACTACAGTTAACACAAACCTACCAACAATAGAAATGATTTAAGGTTATTTCTTTGCATTTTTTTGCTGACTGCAGCAGAAATATTCTGTGATGTTTATACATCAGAAACATGTTGTTGGTGGGAGGACTGCAGACAAACACTCCAGACTTTAGGTTTGTGAGTCTTTCTGTGCCTGGACACTCAGATCACACAGACTAGTCAGAGCAAATGTGACTGTAACTCATACACACACACACACACACACACGGATGTGACGGCAGCATATGAGGTAATCAGAGCAGAGCAGCAGGCCGTGGTTTGTGGCTCTCGGTCTAATTAAATGCTAATATGGCTGCTGATTGTGGCTGACTGCAGCTAAATAGAGGCTTGATTGGAGGTTAATTCTCTCTCTCCTCCTCTCTGTCTCAGTGTCTCTCTGTCGTTTGCCCTCTGCAGTTTAAAAATCCTGTTTGCAGGTTAATTCTGTCTTTCCTCCTCAAATTGCTTTTTAATTGCTTCAGCGCTTGTTTTCTCTCTGCTCTCCGAGACTCTGCTCCACACCTGATGTTTTGTCTGGTGAAGCGATTGAAGCGTTCGGTTGGACGGGCAGATTTTTGATTTCTGCAGAGATGCAATGAGATCCAGAAGCTCAGACAGGCTCCTTTAACTTTGAGGACATGAATGTGTGTTTGACAGCAAATAAATGGTTTATGAGCATCAAAATCTGTCATTTTGTCAGCACTGTGTAGAGCAGGGGTGGGCAATTATTTTTTGTCCTTGAGCTTGGAGGGCCGAAACCAACAAAACCCCATACTTAATTCTGTTTAATAGTCTTTTTTTCACCTATTGTAAAGAGTTGTAAATTATATGTTTTGATTAGCTGCTATTAGGACAAGGATTTCCTGTAAATATTTGTATAAATACATTAAATTCTGATGTACGTAATAAAGGAAAATATTCTTTTAAACCAACAATAAAAACAAACAAACAAAAAAACGTTTCATTTTATTTTTAAGATGTCATTCTTCACAAACAAATACAAAACCTGTAGGGGCTCATTGGGGGGCCTAACAAAAGCCACCCACAGGCCACACATGGCCCGCGGGCCACCAGTTGCCCACCCCTGGTCTAGAGACTGAAGTCTCAGAGCTGAGTTTCATTACTAAAAGACCGTGACTGCAAAGAACAAATGTGTTTTATAACTGTGTTATAAAGTGTTCTCAACCTTACAAACATTTTATTTATAAAGCATTAATACATCTCCTATAAACAGACCCTTTATAAAGTGCTAATCCCCAAACAAGAAAGTAAAATGAACAAAAAACAAATTCAGACATAAAGCAAGAAATAAAGTCACTTTTAAGTCAAAAGGTTAATTTCAGACAAACGCATGATTAAAGAAAACAATAAAACATAAAATAGAAAGCAAAATAAAATAACTTCTTTTATTTTTTTAGCCTGAGGCGCTCTGTACATTTCAGCGCTCGTCTCTCACACTGTGCCTTCTGGATGTGCTATCTGGCAGCTCAGGCGTCAGATTTGTATGTGACAGACTGACGGCTGAGATGAATCACCTGCAGCACGTAGTAGATGGATGTTAGAGATGACAAACTGAACGTTCAGGCGGCTCATCGAGGATCCGATCAGTCCCCCCTCCCAACTCAACTTCAGCACCGACACCTGCTCATCTGAAGAGCAAACGCCCCCGAAACACAGGATGTGTAGAAGCAAAGTTTTCTCCAGGGCTCCGGTGTCTTTCAGACTCTCTCAAGTTGCACTTCAGGTTCACACTTTTCAGTCAAGTAGACTTTTGTTGCAGTTTTTTTAACAAATGGACCAGAGACATAGAGAGAAACGATCTGATTTAACACAGTGAAGCTCATTCAAACTCAGACATTTTAGTTCTTTCTGTATTTATTTATTTTTTTCTTCACCCTGAGGTTCTTCCTGTCTGATTCTGTGTTGCTCTGCATGTTTTCTGACTTTGGGAATAAGGATTTACACCAAACTACAGACATTCATAGTTGTTTTTTTTGCAAATATAATTAAAACTATTATTAATGTCATTGATAAACTACTTATTGAACTATTGGATACCTTTACTGAATAATTTCAAGGGTTAAAAAATAGACTTTCTGTTTAAAAAAAGAGACTGCTGCAGAGAGATCCAGAAATAAAGTTTGAGTTGAGCAGAAAAAAGATCAGCCAAAGAGAAATGATTCATTTGTGATGAGCACAAAATTTACTTTTGTCCAAAACACAGATATGAGTTCATGTTGATCAAACAAAACAATAAAAAAAAAATAAAAATTCTGGTAGGTGAAGTTGCTTAGCTGTGGCGGCCATATTGAATGTAACTGACTTAAAAAGCAGGGTCAGAGCCAGAGGGGTGGTGTCACCCGTGGCATTTGATTGGCCACCCCAAAATAAATCCTAAATTTTGTATTTGCATTTAGTTATTGTTAAAGATTATTCTCTGATATTACTGTACCTTGTACCTTTTTAAGCTGCATATGTTTAAAAAGGGCTAAATTATAGCCTTTCATAAAATTAGCATTAGCATTAGGGGTTAGCTTAATTTAGCATTACTGTTGTTGATCATTAAAATGGCTGAATTTTAGCCTTTTGAAGTTAGCTGTAGTGGTCATCTTGAATTTTTGATTAGCATTAAGTGTTTTTGGCTACTTCTACATTAATCTTCAGCTTTGTGTGTCTAAAAATATCTGAATAATAAGTTGTGACTAGCGTTCAGTCTGTTTTTTGAATCATTCTTTGCTGTGATCACTCTGAATTTCATCTAAATATTTTTTTAAAGCAGTTGAATTAAAGCTGTTTGGAATTGGCAACCATCTTGAATTTTCAAATTTAGAATGCTTTTCTTTATCTGTATGTGTCCCCCTAATTCAATTCAATTCAATTCAATTCAATTCAATTCAATTCAATTCAATTCAATTCAATTCAATTCAATTCAATTCAATAATACTTCATTAATCCCAAAGGGAAATTAAATGTTGTAACTCATTATCTTTGTTTCTTTAAAGTTTAAAGAGTTGGTACAGATACTGATAGCTGCCGGCAGGAAGGGTCTCCTGTAGTGGTCCGTCTTACAGCAGGTCTGAAGAAGCCTTGACTGAAGACACTGTTGTTGTGTGACAGTCTTATGAAGAGGGTGTTCAGGATTTTCCATTGTATGGTCAGAAAGCTCTGGCAGGGTTCTTGTTAGGGCTTGGAGTTCGTCCAACCTGTCCCCCTACAATCTCCCGTCGCCCATCATGATTGATGGAAGAGATGGTTTGAACTTCCTCCTTTTGTCTCCTTTTAGCTCCTGGTCTGCATCCACAGCATCTCCTTTTCAACTCGTGGGATTCGGGGCTGTAATCAAAGCTGTAGTTGAGGACTTATTTGAGGTTGTAAGATGATAATCAGCTGCTCCCAGTTATAACAAACTACCATGTTGCTATGGTTATGCATCATAAGAAATGTCCAAAAGCAAATAGGTGTTAGCAAAACTCCTTCCAGCTACAGAGCATCTAATAGCTAACGGAGTAATCATTCAAAAAAACATTTTTTATCCAAAAAAAGAGGAATTAAAAAAGTTTAAAAAGAAGATCTCAGAGCTACTCCAACATGCTGCCACCTTGAGCGGCACAATTCTAGACTCTTTTTTTAATAACACCCTGGCCACCCTGATACCATAAAATCTAGCTACACCCCTGCTTAGAACTGCTACTTCATCTAGTGTTTACTTTATGGGAGTTTTATTTAAGTCCATCCCTCATTATTGCACGACTTCCTTCTCCAGATTGTCTCATCTCCCTTTCATCCCCTTCACTCTAATGTACTTCTGGTATTATTCCTGCGGAGTCACACAAATGCCTTAAAGTTGTATATTTACAAGAAAGTATATAAATGAAAACAATGTAGCTTCAGGATTTCTGTCCACAGGACTGCAGTGAATGTTGCTAATGATGTATAGAGCCATATAATGAGGCAGAAATATACTGTATGTGGAGCAGATGTCGAAGACAGAAAAGAAAAATTGGGAGGCTGAGAATAAGAGAGACGTCTCTGGTGTGCCTCTGAGCCGAGGAGACGACCCAGAAAAGTCAGAAGTAAAAAATGAACTGCAAAGAAAGAAGGTCTATTCTATAGGGAGGAGGAAGAGGAGGGAGGAAGGAGTCTGCAGGTGTTCATTTGTTACTCTGAACATACAGCGGCAGCAGGGATGACCTTGTAGTTTAATCCAGGAGCAGCAGCTCCGGTTGTTTCCCAGCATGAGGTCAGGAGCTGCACGTAATGCCGCTGAGGAGCGGGACGAATAAAAGTCCTCAGTCAGAGAGGAAGACGTGTCTGTGTGATCGTCTTCAGTGAACAGAGACAACATGGTGACTGTGCAGAGAGTAAATAGTTGTTCAGATGTGTCTGATGGTCATCCACCTCGCTGTGCGTCTGCAGAACTCTGGATTATTTTTCTATTGTCTATAACTCTAAAGCTGATGTTGAAAAATTATACCGGAGTGGACTGAGCTCAATTAGAATTGAATGCATTCAAGTAAATCTTCGATGCTAGTCGCTAGCCTCTGCAATGCCAACACCAGCTTATCCATGCTAGTCGCTAGCCTCTGCAATGCCAACACCAGCTTATCCATGCTAGTCGCTAGCCTCTGCAATGCCAACACCAG
>JARVJO010000365.1:26130152-26141356 GCA_031762555.1 Cynodonichthys magdalenae | reverse complement strand
GGGTCTTAAACGTGGAGCTGGAATGTTTCTGCCCAATGGTTTCCAAATTTTTATTTTTATTTATTTATCTTTCTGTAAACTCCAAATTAAAAAACATGTCGATCGGTTTCAAACGTTCAGGAAACAAAAAGGTGGGAAAAAAACCACCTTTCAGTGTCACAATACAGCCTTGTGGGAAGACCCTTCTGTATAAACCTCAGCAGAATCCCACTGCTGCTCAAACACCCCCCTCCCTCCCTCCCACAGCATCATCATCATCATCAGATGGATCCAATGGAGGAAGAACTAAACGTCACATCGTTTGTTAAAAATAAATGGACAGTTTAATAACCTTTAATTTCTTTAAAGTGGAATAAAACCAGCTGTTTTGCCAAACAGGAGGAATGAACAACTATATAAATGCTTTCACTCACTAGAGGAGTGGGGGGAGGGGGGAGGGGTGGGGGGGGTGAAGGAAGGAGGAGAAAGATTAAATGAGGGGGAGAAATCAGAAGGTGAGATGGAAATTTAATTTGGAGTCTGGGATTAAAGCCCCTCCCTGTGTGATCAGACTGAAGCAGGCAGAGCTGTTGGTCTGCTGGCCTGCATTGGAGTGCCATGATTGGGGGGTGGGGGTGGGGGGGGTGGAGTTAAAAGGTGATGGAGCAGTTTTCTTAGTACCCCTCCCCTGGTTTCTCTCATTAATATTCACCCTGTGGAGGTCGGGTGCTGTTCATGCTGTTGGTTATACAGAAGGGAGGCCGGCTGGAAGAAGGGGGGCGAGGGAATGAGCTGTTTAATGTGGACGAAAAGAGGAAGAGGAGGAGGTAGAGGGGGGGGAGGAAGAGTGTGGGGATGGATTAACAGTGAAGTGCTCTCTAGTTTTCTCCGTCTCCGGGTTCGGCCTCGTCTCCCTGGTTTTCTGATGTCCACAGCTGCGAACACAAACACCTGGTTATGACCGACCTGCAGCTCAGACAGGTGAAACAACAGGTGTACTCACAGTAAGGTTGTCCCTTAGTAGCTGCATGATCAGCGTGCTGTCTTTGTACGAGTCCTCGTTTAAGGTGTCGAGCTCAGCGATCGCCTCGTCGAAAGCCTGACGGCAGAAATAATAAATAGAGCCTTAATAATAATTAACAATAATAATCTTAACTTAATGTTCTTGCACTCACCTGCTTGGCCAGAGAGCAGGCCTGCTCAGGTGAGTTGAGGATTTCATAGAAGAAGACAGAGAAGTTGAGGGCCAGGCCCAGCCGGATGGGGTGTGTCGGCTGCATGTCCTTCTTGCTGATGTCGAAGGCGTCCTGGTAGGCCTGCTGAGAGTTCTCTACGGTCTCTTTAAAAACACGAAAACCCAGCGTCACCTCGTGTTGCTGCACTGCTCTAAATAACTAATCAAGTTTGACTAAAAACATCAGTTAACCCTGATTTAAATACGTCCCAGGAGTGTTGAAACACGGGAAACTTCCATAAGAATTAACAGGAGTTTTAAATATTTAACTTTAAATAGTTAGAAAAAGACTGAAACAAGCAGATTAAACTGCTGTACTGTGAAATGAATGAGGCACCACACCCTAACAAGAGCTAAACGTGTCACCTGGACGTGTAGAGACAGGTGCAAACAGAAAAACACCTGGTTCAGAGGTTAACGTTTGTTGAATGAACTTTATGTGAAGACAAAATAATTAAAAACATGTAGTTTTGTTCAGAGTTGTGTGAATAAAATAACATTTTCAATAAGAAAACATTAAATAATGAGAATAGTTTTGTTTAAAGTTGTGCAAACAAAAATTAAAAATGTTTATTTATCAAAACTTTCATCTTCAGGATTTCCAGCATTTCTATTGACCTTTTCAGCCCCCCCCACATTATAAATGAATAATCTGTTTTCAACATCCTTAAAATCCTTCAAAACGTTTTGAACTCTTTACAGCACCTCACACTTCTGCTCTTTTTAACTTCCTTGTGCTAATTTTAGCTTTTTTCTGCTATTTTCTACTTTGTGCTTCTTTCTGCTGTATTCAGCTATTTGCTGCAGTTTTAGCTAATAACATTAGCTAAAGTTAGCTTTGAGCTAAATACACATTTTATAGTTATTACAACTTAATTCTGCTAAGCTCATCAAACTTGTGCTCCTTCGTCTCCTCGTGATTAAAGAACTTTCAGCTACATTTGAACTGTTTTACTGCACATTTCGCCTGTTTTAGCTTTTTTACAACAGGTCACTTATTTGTACTTTTATGCTTTCTGCTCATTTTTTACAACACTAACCATCTGGGTGCTAACTTTAACTGCTACCTTTAGCTTATTTTTATGCTAACTGTAGCTTTTTTCTGCTGTTTCAGCTGTAATTCTGCTCCTAATTTCTACTTTTTGTACTTCTATCAACTTCTTTCTGCAAATTTAAGAACTGTTTGCTTCTTTCACATTTCCACTGAGCTTTAGCTTCCAGCGGTCACACTAACATTTTGGGTAAATAAAACTAAATATTTATATTTTTGTTTAAATATCCATGAATGGACAGGTTAGATTTCCACAGCTCAACTTCCTGTACTTCATTTCCTGCCTCTCTGCTCACAACTGTGTTTGGAGCGTGTGCATCATCCGGTCACCATGGCGATAGGGTAACTGATAACCTTGGCAACAGAGCTGTCTGTAACGTCTCCTAGCAACACTGAGGCAGCAGAAGCTTTAGCAAAATGAGATAAATCACAACATTTCTATCATTTCTGCAGTGGCAGCTGTACGTTAGAGGATTTGTTTTCATGAATTAAATCTCTTCACATCACCTTTTCTACGGTGCAACGTTTAAAAACATTCTTACTGGTGGGTTAATAAAACCTCCGGTATCGTCGCTGCGACCACTTCACTGAGCCCTGTTCTCACTGTAGAGGGCTGAAAACTGCTCAAACAAACGCTTTCATAATTTTTTATTTAATTATTTCAGTTTATTCCTCAGAAAGCTCACAAACCTATACAGAAAAGGGAGGCAAACATTCTTAACAATTCTTATTTACATTAAAATCACACCTGACGGTTAGAGCCACGAGGAAAAGATGCTGAAGAAACATTTTTTAAAGGTTTTAGCTTCTGCAAATCAACATGAAACATCCCACGTTTTTCAAGTGTGATTCTTTAACTCACCCTTCTTCTTGTCCCCGGTGGCCACCTCCGACAGGTATCTGAAGTAGTCTCCTTTCATTTTGAGGTAGAACACCTTGCTCTCTGCCTGAGATGCGTTGGGAATGAGGAATTTGTCGAGCAGGCTCTGAAACAAACACACAGGCGGGTTAATCGACAGCTGGTTTTGAACCATCAACCATCATTAAAGTATTTGATGCAGAATTTATTGAATGAAAAAGGTGTAAAAAGAAGTTTGCAGACTTGGTAACGTTCTTGTTCATGCTGCTGCTGATGCACTCAGAGCTTCCAGAGGGTTTTATCCAGATCATGTGATCAGATCTGACTTTAGTCAGTTTTAACTGGAGCTAAGCAATGACTAAATGAAGTCACAAGTATTTTTGTTTAAGCTACATCTGTCATGCGGCTGCATCAAGCTTCCCTCCTCCTCCTCCTCCTTTCAGGACAGCATGTCTCCACCCATCCTCTCCTCCCTTCATTCCTGCAGCACCACATCACCACTGAGGCTTGAAGATGGTTTGACCTTGAAGATATTATTAGACGCGAGCTCACGCGCTGAAAAATTCTGAGTCTAGCCTGACCTTGAGCAAATTCTGTCCTCTCCTCTCGTTGGGACACGTGGGCGGAGAGAGGCAGCTGCTCGGGAAGCTAGATCACGTCCGTCATGTTTAAAATAAAATTAAAAAAAGTTTTAAAAAGGTTTTAAAAGCTCACGTTCGAGCGGCGGAGCGGGACTTTCAACTGAGTCGAGCTGAAAACTGCAGGTTCACACACTTTGACCCTGGAACTGAAAACCAGGCGGCATCAGTTTTACAAAACTACATCTCATCTTTAAGCCCCCAAAGCTTCAGTTTCTCACTCCCTGTGTGTGTTAGCAAAATATCCCACTGCATAGAGTTTAATGAAAGTCATTGGGTGTACAAGTTATAAAAACACTCATTTTTACAAATACGGAGCAACAAATGGATGTGGTTGTAGCTGCAAGTCACAACATGTACGCCAACACCCAAGTCACGTTTGTCAAACTCAAGGCCTGTGGGCCAAATGTGGCCCACGAGTGACTCCCATCTGGCCCGCCAGGAGTCCCCACAAAATATTTTTTTATATTAAAGTATTTTCTTATATCAGTGGTAAACTTTAAATTTATGATTAAATGCAACAAAATAAAAACATTTAAAAAGGTGAAAGATAAAACTTCTGCCCCAGAGCTGTTGGCTTGAAGTAACTAAACAATTTAGTTGGACAGCACAGTATTAATGTCTTAAAATAAGCTGCTTTAAAGCCAGCATCTCCCATAATGCATGTTGATTTTTAGTAGTATTTCTGTATTTACTTCAGATTTAGTCAGTTAAACTTGTAGTGCTTCTCAGTATTACTAAGAGGACGTGTTAAAGCTCTGTTTAGTCCAAGTTAAACATGCAACATTAATTACAACTGGCCCTTTGAGGACCACCATGACGCTCATGTGGCCCTCGGTGAAAATGAGTTTGACCCCCCCGATCCAAGTAATTCATTTAACCTAATGTTTAGCATCAAAACGCAGCTAGAATTTAGAAACAAATCTGCAAGCATGGAAGTAATTCTTAAAACTGCAACAGTGACTGACTAACTGCAGCTCTGTGTGCACCTGTAGCAAGACACCCACACTAATCCATGACTTTAATTATATATAAGCCCACCTACACCCCCAGGGTGCAGCGAGGTTTCACAGCTTGTGATCCCACCACTCATACATTATTTTGTCTCTCGCCAAATAAATAAATAAAAATACGAAGCGGAAAAGTGAAAACATGAGAAGAAAATTAAAACGAGACATCACGTGCCCCCCACCTCACTGTTGCTCCCCTCCCACCCCTCCCCGTTCGGTTCCGTACCAGCACGTCGTTGCAGATTTCTTCGAGTTCAGACTCGATCTTCACGCGGTATTCACGGGCCATCTGCTGTTTCTTCTCGTTTCCCTCCGTCTTCTGCTCGATGCTGGAGGTGACACGCCAGGATGAACGGCGAGCGCCCACCTAATGACACGAGAAGATAAAATATGTGCAAACCTTAGAAAAATGCTCAAATTGAGGAGGAAATATTGTCAACTGAAACACTTTAAGGTTTGTGTGGGTTTTCTTCTCCTACACGTATTCTACCTTCTAAACCAGCACTACCTGGCAGAGGTGAAAATGTGATTTTATTATTGCAGGAAAGCGACTTCCAATCACAGAATCATAAAGTACAGTTTTTAATAAAACTTCTGTGATAAACAGCAGCAGTGCAGGAAAATCTGAGCTTCCTCTTACATAATATGAGCTTCAAAAGGCCGACTGGAAAAACTCAAAAATAATCCAGCCTGCACAGTAAACATTTCTCTTGAAAATCTTAGCAGCTGTTTGAGAAAAAACAGGTCATACATGTGTAGAAAAGTATTTATTTCCCCCACAAGTCAGAGAAAAATGTTTTTAAATCCAGGTGACTGCCAGACCAATCGAGGTTGATCACTACTCAGCAAGGTTTGTTGTGACGACAAACAGTAGCCCTTTCTTTGAAAGTTTGTATTTTATCTTTCTGTTCATGTATGAGGCAGACATGTGGCCACACTGCTGCACCTTCAGGCCAGCAGAGACGGCTGCACATGCGTCAGAGAAGAGCCAGCACATCAGAATAACAGCATCGTGCCTCACACAGACCTGACATCTAAAAGCATCGAGCTGCACCACGTTAGGAAGAATAAACGTGTGCAGGTGACTGAATATGACATAAAAAAGGGTGTGTCACTGCCAGTGTAATTACAGCACCACAGTGTGAAAAAGGCAGATGAGTCATAACCAGAAACCACGATTTCAGCCTGGATGTGATGCATCGTCGTCTTGTTTGATCATGTCATCGTTTCCTCTGCCAGCAATGTTCTGAAAGCTCAGTTCTCAAAGGATCATCACACCAAATGTTACTAAAAAGCTACACAACTCCACAGGAGTGTGATTCAATTACACGACTAAATCAGGCCTCAGCCACATGAGAAACGTGATTTGAAGGTTTTATTGATTCAGCCCCTTTGCTCACATGGAAACAGTGTTTTAGGAGCTCTAAAAGTAGTTTTGGAAACCAGGATAAAGAGGTAAAACACAGGGTTACAGCATCACATACAGGCACGCTACACTTACTACAGTATGTTGGCTGTTTTGCAGTTTCCATGTGAAAAACACATAAAAAAACGCCCCGTTTGCAAAAACATTTTTAAAAAATGTCAAATTAGGACTGTTTTGGAAACAGCGGTTCCATGTGGATGGGTCCACAGACAAGCTTGGTGAAAGTCTGTATTATGAGCAAACTTCAGCTTTCAACTTTAAAATTACTACCAATTAGCATAAAATAAAAGCCTCAATGATCAATGATATGTGAAGCTGTACCATTTAAAAGAAAGGTATCAAAACATAAGTCCTACTCTGTGGAAGGAAGTAAACAGTTCTATCACGGTGGTATTCTGATGGGTACCATACCACGTTCTTATAGGCCACAGAAAGCAAGTTGCGCTCCTCGTTGCTAAGCTCAACACCCTGCTCCGTCACAGACTTCATGGCAGCCGCCATGTCGTCGTAGCGCTCGGCCTGCTCTGCCAGCTTGGCTTTCTGCACCAGGTCGGTCTTCTCCATATTTTAGGCTGCAGGACACAAAAAGAAAGAACAGTCAAGAATAAAAAAAGAGGACAACAAAAAGGCCAAGCATGTTCAACAAACTTAGGTCTTTGGATCTCAAAGGTATGTGGAGCTCGTTGAGGAGGAGAAAATGTTGGAATGTGAAGGTGAAGTTAACACGGAGAGAGCAAAAACTAATAAACTTTACTGCATCATACACACACACACACACACAAATCTATAGCCTAAAATTCATTCTAAACAGCCAAAAACCTCCGTCCACCTGCTCCCTATTATTTCATCCCTGAAGACTTCCTGCTTCCATATCTGTAGGTTTAAGTGGGCCACCACCCGACTTTCAGCTCTTTGAGCATAAAGAGCTTTAATCTGTTATCAGTAAACCATTAAAAAATATCTAACTGTATAGTTTACCACAGAAAAACATGTTCAACTACATTTAAAAACAGTCCAGGCTAGAATTTAAAACAAACATCCATAAGAAAAAAGTTCAAACTGCTGAGTTCACATATCCTTTATTACCAGATGACCTCTGACCTTGTAAAAGCAGGAGTTATATCCACATTTGAGTTTCCTCTACGGCAAAATAAAGAGGCATAAACTACGATAAATAATCCATGTTGTTTAATTTAGTTTTAATCTGGGAGCTTTTATTAAAAACTGGTAAAAAAAAAAACAAATCCCAGAATTATTTGTGCCAGATTTATACATTTTGATTCAAAATAACACAATTTGTTATTTATTAAAGCTTAAGAGCTACAGCTACATATAAACTGGAAAATATTACAATCCATCAAAGAGCTCTTATGGACTTAAATTTGACAAAATAAATAAATAAATAGCCGGAAGGTGACAAAAATAAGCAATTTGATGTCAACAACTAATATTTAAATTAACTGCTTTACAATTAGTTTGACAACATCTGTTCAGTCAAATAAGCACCGGCTGAAGTCCTCAAAACCTCAGTGGGAGTTTTGTTCAGCAAGAATACTGATGACTCAAAGATTCAAAAAAGTAAAATCATTACCAGCTTTGAAATGACACCTGAGAAAGAAAGTAACTGGTCAGTCCACAAAAAACAGCTGATTTTGCCACAAACGCTTGAATCTTGTAAGATATCTTGAACAGTGCTGACTTGGAGGAAATTAGGTTTAATTTGTAAACTAATTGGGAAAAAAAAGGAAAAAGTTATTAAAATAAAAGACGAATTGCCTGATGACACAAAAGGCAGACGATCAACTATTGAACAGGGAGTATGTTAGAAAACTAATGATTAGGTATGAATAATAGACAAGACCTCCCAGGCAGGTGAAAACACAAAGCTGAGCAACTAAACTGTTGTCTCTTGAGTTTTTTTTTTTTTTACAGGAAAATTAAGCCTCTCAGCTGGGAAGACTCCAAAACGTCCACACAGGGTGCTGATTCAAGAGCTAAAAATGAAAAATCAATCATCTATTCACACTGAGTGGAGTTCCATTAGTCTTCCAAAAGACAAAACAGCAAAACCATTAATCTATGGAATCATTATAAATTCAGAAACTCAGTTTGGTTATTACTGGGACAAAGTGGGGTAAAAAGAAAAACGTGGCTCTTTGGATTTATCAAAGTAATGAATACTATGAAATTTGATTTAAATATTTCGAGACTTTATGGACGTAATTATCTCAAAATAGGAAGTATACCCTTCTGTGTATTTTAAAGTATAAGTAAATAAAAGGTACGTTCGCAAAAAGGGTTTATATGCAAATTATAGATGTGTCACCTGTTGGCAACTATTTTACACAAATGTTTATTTTAACACAAAACAACTAGCTGTGGGAGACATTCAGTAAATTATTTTATTTAAAAAAAAGTTAATATTTGAGACAAATAATCATCCTACTTATAATGTGTTAACCTTTTTAAGACCTCTGAAATATTGATTTAAGACATTTTAAGGCTAATTAAGGCCTTATTTTTGGACTGGAGGGACCTGCAGGAACCCCGGTGTGTACATAGGAAAGAGGAATACGTCTCATTTTGACAACTTAAAAGTGGAGAAGGATATTAAAAATATATTACTATGCAAATGTTTGAAGGATGCAAGGATTTCCTCATTAGGCAAATACCCCAAATTTCAAATCACGATTAACACGGTTTCATTTTAGATGGATGGCAAAAATCGATTAAACTCGGCATTACTCGGCAGCACCGAACAGCACGCCACTACCTCACTGTACACGTGCGAGCCTGCTGTCCAGCCACCTAGCTAACTATTCACACCGACGGTGTATAACGATTAAAAAACGGGGGCGCCACCTTTAACAGCGGGCAGATCCCCGTTCAATAGCATCAAATGTTAAGGTTTAAAACCCCGCCACTGAAACCCGAACATTCGGGGTGTGTGGTTGTTGCACGGTGCTAACAACGCTGCGCCCTGTCGTCGCGTTCCCCTGCGGTATTTTAAGATGGAGAGACAGATTACCGCCGAGCTCTCTCTCGGTTAGCTTAGCTGCTAGCAGCAGGACCTGACCCAGTTCAATCTGCGCCGCGATGCGCCAACACCCAACCGAGGGCCCAGACATGTCCCAATACTAGCGCTTCTTCCACGTTATTTTTAGCTCAATCGATTTGATTAACGCGGTAGAATAAATAAAAAAATATGTCCAAACAGAATTCACGTTTCACGGAAAACTCAAGGGAAATCTGAAGGGTGTGTGTTAGCTCTCCCGATACTGCGCCATGACGAAGCTCAGATACTCACTTGGCGTTTAGCTGGATGTCGAGCACACACAGCGATCACTAACCGTAGCTGTGTTTGTTCAAGATGACGCGACAAGCAGTCGAGCACGAATTTTCACGCCAAAGCGCGGCGCCGTCTACTTTAGCACTGGATGCTAAAATGTCCGGGCTGCGCTTGCGACGGCTCGGCCGCTGCTAAGCTGTCAAAATGGCCAAACCGGAGCAGAGAAAGCTTCTGCCTTCCCGCACGCGCTCGCATCGACCCGTTTTCTACGTGCTTACGCAAGGAAAATATTCGTGGCATATCGAGTGGGTTATTAACACACGCAACCCCCATCGCAGGTGTCTGGTAAGTTATTTGTCGTTATGTGGCCACATTCTCCGGCCTAAATCCTCGCACCCAACCCCAAACCACAATAGGCACCTTCCGCAGCAGATCCAGCCAGCGGTACCGGCGCTCCCTTCGAAACGCTCCCTTTGCTAACCGTTATTTAAGACAGTAATCGACTGATATAAGTAAGCGAACTCACATTTAGAGCGTACTTAGGATCCTGATTTTATTCGCTCAACGATGGGAGTTTCTCAAGCCGTCCTCCGCTCGCTGCTCAGGGTATTCAGGGCAGTACCACTTCCGCCTGCTCTGACACTTCCGCTTCCTCTAGACCCCACCCCTCCCCCCGCCAATATCCATGGCAACGGAGCCAGGGGGTTTCCTAAGCATCTTGCGAGGGGCTTTGACGTCAGGAGGACCATGGCAACCGCTACAGGATGACGTTCGCCAGTCTCCGTGGCAACTGTCTCCATGAGGCCGCTGCTGCCGTATCTTAGGTTCACCATCGAGTCAGCTGACACGCGTCTGTGTGGGTTACAGATACAATACTGCTATTTTCAAGTGTTTTTTAATCTAATAACATGCAGATACGGTTCTGACACCTTACTAAAAACTGGGTTCTGGACCCCATTGAGGGCCTGTCAAACCAAGACTTGATCATAAAATGGGTAAAGTTGCAAAATGGCTGTTGTGGCTTTTTACTTGTCGTCAATCCCACGATCAATGTTTTTATTGTAACTGAAGGGATCCAAGGCTGTGGGTCAGAAGTTTGACTGAACATTTTGGAATCCCTAACCTGCAGAACCAGTATGTTATATCTTTTTTTACAAGACTTATGTGCTAGAAAACTTGTATTGCCTAAAATAAATTACCACAAATGCTGGAAAAGCTGCTCCACATAAAATTAATATTGTATAGGATTTGTTATTATTGTTTGAATTTATTCTTAGGATAAGCTATTATAAGATATTTTATCTCCTTTCTGCTGCCTTTCATTTGTGATTTGTATATTTTTTTCTGTTGTGGTATATAATTTATTTTGTTTTAAAAAAATAAATAACGTCTTTGAACTGCATTCAAAATTGTGGGGACAAGCAGTGATGCTTAAAATAAACTGTAGAAAAGCTGCATCCCAATGCAATGGATAAGTAGAAAAGTTGGACTTCCTAAATTAAATACATTTTAAATTGGGAAATTGTGTATTTTTAAATTTGGATGAACAGTCTTTTCTGTTAACATTACTTTCTATATTTTAAACATTTTAAAATTGCTTAAAGGTTAATTGTCACCTTCAATTATTATATTATATTATTATATTCAATTATTTCTTTTTTCTTTTAAGGGTAGCGCCTTGCACGGCTGCTGGACCCGGGGTACCTGTTCTCCCAGTC
>JARVJO010000365.1:26104821-26120744 GCA_031762555.1 Cynodonichthys magdalenae | reverse complement strand
GAGGACAGCAGACAGGAAGAGGAAAGCAGACAGGAAGAGGACAGCAGACAGGAAGAGGAAAGCAGACAGGAAGAGGAAAGCAGACAGGAAGAGGACAGCAGACAGGAAGTGGACAGCAGACAGGAAGTGGACAGCAGACAGGAAGTGGACAGCAGACAGGAAGAGGACAGCAGACAGGAAGAGGAAAGCAGACAGGAAGAGGACAGCAGACAGGAAGTAGACAGGAAGTGGACAGCAGACAGGCTGACTCGGGATTGGACGGTTTTCTAAAAGAACTGAGAGAAAAAGAAAATCCAAATGTTTGTGTGATTAATATTTATTTTTACTTTAATTATGCAGGAAGTTGTTTCTGTAAGGTGATGCATGAAGATGGTTTTAATTAATAAAAAAGTAGCTCAAATATTCTGGAGTATCAGCAATAAATTTGATTTAATGTTCAAAGATCAGAGGTTTTAATCTGAATAAAAACATTACCGATTGTTTTAAAGATGTCTGAACCACCGGAGGTCAGATTTCAGTTTATTAATGCTTCTGTAAATAAACTGGAGGGGAATAATGAGCATGCGATGCAAAATTAGCATCAAGCTGACAGAAAGAAAAACAAAAATCAGTTTTTTTTTACGCTTTGTTCCTTTTTACAGGAAGGATTTTTGTTTAACTTATTTGTCTTGTTAGATTTAGATAGGGTTTGTGACTGAACCCCATTCTGTATCATCTGTACATGAAGTAAACCTTCAGTGTGAGATTAAATTAAAGCTGTTTTTATGTAGAATATATATTTTGGCTTCACTTCAGCTCAATAAGCAGCGATCCTCAGTTTATTGTTTCTACTCAAAAACAATCCTTTCTTTGGAAACAGCTTTGTTTACATGGATCGACAGAAAAAAATGAAGAGATAAAAAGAAACACAATGAACACGTCTGACCTGTCGCACGACGGCTGGAAGTTCAATCAGACGGTCCAATCAAAAATAATAAATTACTTTCTCCAGGAAGTTGTGACTCACCACAGGATGTAGGTCAGATCTGAGGTCTTTGGTCATTTCATGACAGATTTTAAATTTTCTGTTTCATTTTGTTTCAGTTCAGTATTGTTGGTTCTCATGCTGAGTTCAGTCCTCTTAATGCTTTCCAATGATTACTTTTGTAATTAGGATACGATACAATAAGTTATGATACAATATATGGCTTAATATAAGGTTTAGTAAGATAGGAAAAGATAAAATAAGGTACAATAAGATACAATAAGTTTATTTTATGACCAACGTTAAAGTGCCTGTGACATGCAAATCTTTTAAATACAAACAATCAAAGAAAACCTCTATTTAAAACTGTAGCATAATTCACATGATTTTACAAATTTTGTTACATAACTGGCACATTTTCTTTTGAACTTGGCTCAGACAAAGTGAAACAGGAAGTGACATCAAAGGAGAACCCTATGAAAGAAAACTCACTGTTTTTTGTTTATTTACACAATAATATTGGAACTCTGACTCTTCATCTCTCTGATAATCTCAAAATAATCTAAAAAAACGTCAGATTCTTTGCTATAATCTGTGTTGTTAGTCGTATAAATGCTCTGATGTTCCCCTTTGACATCACTTCCTGTTACTTCACATGCAAATATCTCAGCAGCTGTTAGTTTCAGTGGCATGAATTTTTTTTGCAATATATTTTCAGTGATATCTTTTAAAAAATGGTTTAATATTCATTACAAAAATTTGACGTCACAGGCACTTTAAGATATTTGCTGTAAATCTATCTACCTCAGCTTGTAGACTTGAAAAATAAAAATAAAAATGTTCAAACTCAGTCATTTTTACAGATATTGATATAAACAAAAGACCAAAACAGCCACAATGCTGTCATTTTTTATATTTGTTTAAAAACTGTTGGTGATGCACATTCCAAAGTAATCCCTTTAATTTTTGTCTTTTTTAAGCTAAAGACAAATTAATTTCAAATGACCTCAAGGGCATCAACTGTAGAAAAGAGGAAGTTATTCAGTCAAACGGAGGAGTTAAGTGGTTTATATGTGTTTCTGCTCCGAGCTGAATCGTTAAGCTGGCTGCACTGTTGCATCATTAAACCATCAGCTGCAAACTGCTGCTGGTTGGAAAAAATAAAATAAAAATGTAAAAATCGCAGTCAGTTTCTGTCAGCTGTTTGGCTCGGTGTGCTGATTGAAAAGCTTTAGAAATGCTCGTGCGCTGCTATGAATAAGCAGTTTGTTAGCTAACACCATCCAATCACACTTATGAGCTTATTGATTTATGATCGGGGTGTTTCAGGACCCACCGGATCTGTGTGTGTGTGTGTGTGTGTGTGTGTGTGTGTGTGGTGATGGTTTGGACCAATGTTGCTTGATGTATTGAATCGGGTTGTAAATAAAACTTTGGAAATATCAATGCTAATAAAGCTATTTCATATCTAAATTCCTTAATCTAAAAGTATTTTTTAGTACTTGAATAAAATATTTATCAATAAATTTATTTTCATTCATTTGTTAATCATAAATACCAACATTTGTTCTGTTCTGTGATTTGTTAATGTAATCTAAAATTGCCTCTTTAATTTCAGACATAAATTATTTTGTTTTAAAGACTCTAGTTTACAAAGTATACCTTCGTTTCTTTAAGTGAGCAGCTAGAAATCAGAGAAAAAATGAAGAAAGAGAAAAGAGAATTTTAACTTGAGGGGATTGAAGTAGCTGCAAAACCTGCACAAACGAGAGATGAAGGAGGAAATGAAGAGCGCTGTGGAGAGAGGAGGTGAAAGGAAGATAAATACCAAAGAAAAGAGGAACGCTCGAGGTTAATCAAGCCTGTCTGTGTTTGCTCACTCTCCATTCTGAAGCATACGGTCAACAAGAGCAGCAGCAGTGATTTGAAGCCACTCGGCTGCTGTGAGGGCAAACTCACAGGAGGAAAACTGAACTGCTGCTCTGAACATGTTTACTGTGTTCATGACACGAGTCCACATCCTGCAGCTGCATGGAGGAAAATGAAAGCTTCAAGTTTATTCAACTGATGGACCTGGGAATTAGCTTGGTGTTAGCTGCACCTGTTGCTAGTTAGCTGACTTTCAGCTGGGTTGTAAGGACACGAGTGGTTGTTGGTGGAAAAAACTGACATTAAATTAGGCATTTTAAAATTATATGGACATGTTTTATTTGTTTTGTAACATGTTTGGTCTGACCAACACATTACAGTTAAAATAGCTTTATTTTGAGCACAAACATCTTTATACTTTCATCAAACTGAGGACTGACTTGTTCTTTTATATTGTTTATTCAAGTCAGAGTCAAGTCGCAAGTCAAGACAGGCAAATGTCAAGTCAAGTCCCAAGTGTGAAACTTAAAATTACATGTCCTTTTGAGTTTTTTCTTTTTTTTACAATGTTGCAGTTATATGTTAAATGCAAATAATAGAACATTTTTCGTTCAAAATTGTGATGAAACGTGCAGCTGAGCTTACAAAGTATTTAATTGGGTAAACAGGGTCAAAGTTCAATTCAAGTCACAAGTCAAGTCTAAAGTCATAATATTAATGAGTCTCACTCGAGTCCAAATGATGTGACTCGAGTCCCCACCTCTTTCTATTCCTAACCTGAACCAAAACTTAACTCACACCACGTCTCTAAACCAGTCCTCACTCTGTAACAAAAACAAGTACACACACACAGTTGTAGGAGCTGGCAGCCACTAAAGCATCTGATCCAGTTTATTTAAATACACACATTAAAAATAAAATAAAAACATGAATTAAGTCTGCTTGTTGGTTTTCTACACTTTTGCTCATTTTGCATGCGACTAAGCAAACATCTGACAGGTAAATGTTACGTAATTTTTCTTTTTGTCTGTTTGGCTTCTCGTCTCCTGCTTTGGTTTTCTTTGAGTCAATAAGACAATCTTCAGCTAATGAAACCACAGTGAGAGCTGTCTGATCGTCCTTAACTGTCTCTTCTTTTTGTTTCTTCTCAGTCTGAACTACAGCGGCATGTGTCTCGCATCGGACGCCCAGTTCAGTGACTTCCTGGACGGAATGGGCCCGGCCCAGTTTGTTGGGCGGCAGACGCTTGCGATGACGTCCATGGGTGAGAGAGGACAGATTTAAACTTTGTATTAAGTTATTTTTCACCTGAATCATGAATTAAAACAAGCAAACCATTCAAGCACATAGTTACAGTAATTTACTTAATTTCTTCCATGAGTAAATGAGTAAATTTTAAAAAAGTCTAAACTACATGACACTAAAACTCACTCCTAATAAATCAGGGCCGACTCTTGCTGGTGTTTACCTTTCATTTCTGCTCCATTTATGTTCAGATATAGTGGAAATATTCACACAGCCTGTTTTCCTTCAGTAAGTGGGTCAGGTTCCTCACTGGCAGCCCGGCAGTGTCCTTGGACCAACAACAGTTACAGACTCTGGACCAGTTCCACTCCAAACCTTCTGTCCAGTCCAACGTTATATAACATCAGAAAACCCAGAATAACTTGGTTGTCATCTGTGCTCAGCCACTGACAAAAGAATTATTGTTACATTGATGGCTACAGTGATAGTCTCATCATTTATTCTAATGAGGGGAATTAGGTTAATAATTTATTCTTTATAAAGTAAGTTTAACTGAAAAGTAGAAAGAAAGTGCCTGAAAGTAAACAGTTTATAACTGTTATCCTTATATTGTTTTTACTTTGACACATTTAATTTGCTTTAATCCTTAATTTCTGATTTATTTGGTCATTTAATGTGGCTGTACAGAGTTTATTATAATATTTTTTATTTGCTGTGATTTAAGCAGCTAACAGGGTGAGTTATTATCAATAAGAGAACCAAAAATGAACTAAAATGTCAGATTGAGAGAAACACCCTTTATTTAAATTAAACTGAATAAAATGAATTATATTGTAATTAGAAAAATAACAAAGTGACTGATTATAAAGTGTATTATGATATGAGAAGGAAATAATTTTATCATTAAAATAAACTGTTTCTATCCATTCATCCATCCATCCATCCATCCATCCATCCATCCATCCATCCATCCATCATCTATCCATCATCCATCCATCCATCCATCCATCATCCATCATCCATCATTCATCCATCCATCCATCCATCCATCTATCTATCCATCGATCATCCATCCATCCATCCATCGACCTATCCATTTATTCATCCAGGTGATGTAGAAATTGGTCTGATGGAGAGGAACGGGAGTCTGGAGGTGGAGGTGGTCCAGGCTAGAGGACTCACAATGAAACCAGGCTCAAAGGGACCTCCAGGTAAGCTTATTTAAATCTAAATATTGTGTTAAAAATAAAAGACCAGGTATTCTCCAGGGTTTTAATTTGTTTCCATAAAATACAATCTAACATTTATTTTTAAAGATGAGAACGTTAGAAGAGAGAAAAGAGCCTGATCTGCACAGGCAGCAGCCTGCAGGCGAGCCAGAAGGCCCAAAGCATTCTTCACTGTTTATAGGGAGTTGGCAGAAAGAACAGTAGCAGGTGAAGTACTAAATAAAAAGTGCATCACCTGCTTTGCTGCATCTGTTTTTTTTGTTTCTATTTTAAGAGCAGGAACAACATACAGAGTGTGAATTCTAACTTTTCTTGTAAAAGACAAGTGCAGTTTAAAGTGGATGAAAGAATAAAACATGGGAATGACAACAGATGGACAGAACATAAACTCCATAAATCCTATAAGAACAAAAGGAAAGCCTCTTCCTGTTTCATATTTCCATGTGCATAAATCCAATCTTTAATCTCTAATCCAACAAACTGACTGAAACAATATATGGGGTTGGATTCAGGCTGCAATAATGTCTGGAAATGTGTTGTCTAACTGCAAAAAACACTAACAGACAGATGTTCAGCATGTTCCTGATTGCTTTGTGTTTTATTTGTTCCAGCTGTTGAGGTGTGAAGAAGCATTTCAGGCTGATAGTTGATTTGTCTAAAGTAATACAGATCTGTGAAAAAACAAAGTCAATCAAATAATCTCTCTGCTGCTTTTAGTCTTTTGCATTATCAAGCATTCTCCTAAATATTTTATATCCTTTATTTCATTCCACTTTAAAAGGAATTCAAAAGGACAAAATAGGCTGTTTTTCCGTATAAATTTGATTTTATTGTATTAGTCTTGACGATGAGGATGGAGACATGAGGCAGAGGACCTCAGCAGAAAGCAAACATTAATGAAATGAAAAGCTGAAAGAACTGTGCAGAATTCTCTCCATGCATGTGTGGGTTTTCTCTGAGTCGCTTTCAACTTTCTTGTTCCAGCTGCGTACATCAAAGTTTACCTCCTGGAGAACGGCGTCTGTGTATCAAAGAAGAAGACCAAGTCGGTCAGGAAGTCTCTAGATCCTCTCTACAACCAGGTTCTGGTCTTCTCAGAAAGCCCACAGGGGAAAGTAGTGCAGGTAAGACATAAATCTGAGGCATAAAACCTAAAAAAAAACTTGAGCTGAAGTCATATGATTGCAAAAAGCTCCACGTTACACAATCCTACGGAAGCCAAGAACGGACGTTTTATGCAGATAATATTTGCCTATGATTTTCTTGTAATAACAGCATAAAATGTCACAAAAAAACTGACATATTATGTCGTTATCATGAAGTAATGATGAGCGTTTTCTCGAGATAACGATGTAAATATGTTGTTATTACAACGTAATGACGAGCGTTTGCTTAATAACTATATAAATAACGATGAGCATTTTCTTGAGATAACGATGTAAATATGTCGTTATAAACTAATAATGAGCGTTTTCTTGGGATAACAATGTAAATATGTTATCACAAAATAACGATAAGCATTTTCTCGAGAAAACTACGTAAATATGTTATCACAAAATAATGAGCATTTTCTCAAGATAATGATGTATATATGTCGTTATCACAAAGTAAAGGTGAGCGTTTTCTCAAGATAACGATGTAAATATGTTATTACAAAATAACAATGAGCATTTTATCGAGAAAACAATGTAAATATGTTTTCACGAAATAACGATGAGCCTTTTCTCGAGATAACGAGTTAAATATGTTATCACAAAGTAATGATGAGTTTTTTCTTGGGATAACAATGTAAATATGTTATCACAAAATAACGATGAGCCTTTTCTCGAGATAACGAGTTAAATATGTTATCACAAAATAATAATGAGCGTTTTCTCACAATAACAATGTAAATATGTTATCAGGAAATAACGATATTATCTTTAGAAAAACCATGAAAAAAATTATCTGCGGAAAACGTCCACATTGGGATTCCATCCAATCCTGCTTTACTCTCTAAAATTGATTAGGCTTCTGATTCACTACTTACTTATTTTCCAAGACTTATATTTTATGTATATTTTGGTAATGAATATGTGATAAAGATTTAGCCAGGGAGGAAAAAAATCTAGACAGATTGCGATAGCTGCCAGCAGCAATTATAAAAATTACAGTGCTCCAGTCCTTCAGACTCAGCATCTCAGTCCTCAAAGTGTCTCCAGAAAATATAAAAACTTCCACCACATCCCTAACCCAGACATAAAAGAGGAAATATGGTGCCTGTCGAAAATGTTCCAGTGGTTCTGAGAACACACAGAAGAGGAAACTGAAAACCAGAGTTTTACATTTACAAAAAGAATCTGACCCGTTGAGCCACAGGCTGCATAAATGGATTTTATTCTTTTTATTTCTTTGAGCTTCAGCAGCTTCTGCAATAAAAAATGTGACAAAAGACTCATTCAGAGATGGATTATTAACTTTATGCACCTTCTGCTTTCCTGTTCTTTTTACCCCTTTTTCCACATGTAGATTTTAGTTTTATACTTCCTGCCACAGTTCGTTTCCTGGCACGTTCCATCACGTCGCCAGGAGCTTTGTGAAGACGTGAAATTTGAGTGTTGTGCTTAAAGTGCATGACCTGTTTGTCAGCGCGTCAGGCTGACGGAAACAATGACGTGTTAAAGGGCCGCAGCTCTGCCTCCAGCTGCTTTGCTGCTCCCATGTAATTAGCCACTAAACGCCTCCCTCTTAATTATCTGCTGTCTGCGGCGCTGTCCTCTGAGTTTCATCAAATTCATTCACACCGGATAATGAAAACCGCTGAAATCAGCAGCACTTTACAATTTGTCATTTCCCAATTTAGCAAATCACAAAGCCGATTAGGTTGATGCTGAAAATCTGTTCAAAACCTTTTCTTTAATTGCTTCCATAACCAGATCGTTTGTTCATTTTTGACAAGCAAACTGTGTTTTATTAAAGCTAAAGACGTTTATTTTATTTTTTATTTACTTACTGAAGCTGATATGAGACTCACAATCATCTGCGACGTAACTGAAAACACCACCTTTCACATCACAAAAGTCCAGCTTTGATGCTTAAAAACTAAAGTTCTGGGTCTGGAAGCAAATATTTTTGTAGTTTTTTAATTAACTACTTTGTGTTTTTTTCTAATTTATAACATCTGAGGTCAGGATGATGTTTGAAGAAATGATTCTGGGTGTTCTTTAAGAAAGAATAACTGACTGAATCAGATTTAGACAGTGATTCTTTCTAACACTTGATATTCTGGCGTGCAAAGAGACGTGCCTGAGACGACACGTGTGCTGAGGGATATCGATTCCTTTGTCCACCGCCTGACGAGATGTGAAGATGTCTGAGTGCAGTCCTGAGTTTATCAGGGTGTCGAGGGACAGAGCTCAAAAAAACATGCAAATCTATCACTTTTATAAACGAACATGCAGAAACATCTTCATTCAGTCTGACGCCTCAGGTAACAGTGAACCTGTGTTCTTTATATGAAAAAGTCACTTTTATTGTGAAACAAGCAGATTTTCAGTGTAAAATCTACACTGATAAAATAATACTAATTTCTTATGGCTGTGATTTGTGTCCATGCTTTCTAAAACTGTTTCCCAGGTGATTGTTTGGGGGAACTACGGACGAATGGACCGTAAGTGTTTCATGGGCGTGGCCCGGATCCTGTTGGAGGAGCTGGACCTCAGCGCGATGGTGATTGGCTGGTACAAGCTGTTCCCTACCTCCTCGATGGTGGACCCGACGATGGCGCCACTCATCCGTCACTCATCTCAGATGTCTCTGGAGAGCACCATTGGGCCGTGCTGTGACAGATCCTAATATTTAGACAGAACTGTAGTTTTGATGCTAACGCTAAGCTAATTCTAAAGACACGTTTTTACAAACTGATCCGCTGCAGATGGATCAGCTGAGCATTCTTGTTGAAGGTGGGTATCAGTTATTTCAATAAAGAAGACTTTTACAGATTCAACCAATTTTGGGGATTATCGCTGACTGGAAAACAGCTGAACTAGCTAGCAGGCTAACCTGCATTAATTTCTAATGTATGATAATTTTTTGAAATTGAGTTGTTTCCTGATCGGAGCAGGAAGCACGTTTCTTTTGTTGTTGTAACGGACCATCCCCGAGTCTCAAAGGGAAACTTTTGCTGTCTTCAGATGTCTTTGATGGAAAAAAAAAAAACAAAATAAAACCCTTCGTAATGAGCATACTTCAAAGCATGGCTTCGTTGCCAACATCGATCCCGTCCTTTTGGGACCGGAGAACACAGCAGACTCGGCTTTGCTTCTGCTTCACGCCTTCAGCACGGCCTACATTCAGTTCCCATTCCCAGGACTGCTTGTTGTCTTTCTGGACGGATCTGTTTGTTCAGCCGACTGGAGGGAAAGTTAGACTGAAGAACCAAGTCTCCCTGTTTGAACGGATCTGTGAGCACTGCACGACTAAAGAACATGTTGTAACATAAGACTTATGGTTTTACATAGTCCAACTTATTGTTTTTATTTTGTTTGTGTTTGATATTCAGCTCCTCTGGGTTATATATGTTCATTAAGTGCAGCAGACATGCTCTGAAGCCTCTTTTCACTTCTGGAAAAGATCCAGATCTTGATCCCGACTCCAGAACCAAAGGTTTATTGCATTTGTTCAAAGTTTCAGAAATAAATACGTGGATTATCTTTAAAACCAGAAAACACACGTGTTTGAGCCAATGTTGTAGGATATTATTAACCTGTTATTTTATGGGATGATTTATGCAGGTTATAAAACTATAAAACAACAAAAACTAATATTTTAATTTATGGCCCTTTTGATTCTTATTAGAGATTTCTCTCTTATAATCCAGGTGCAACAGAAACCAGGAGAGTTAAATCCAATCACCTGAAGAATTTCCTTCCTGTGTGTAAAATGCAAAAACAACTAAACTGCTGAACTAAATTCGACTTTATGCATGAAAAATGTTTTATTACATTTGAATTTAAAGCAGCTAATGGTGAATGTATGGGATTGTAGAGAATAAAAACTGTGCGCAGCGTGAAACAGCCAGGTGTAAAGGGGGGGTCCAGTTTTTCTCCATTCATCACTTCGGTTGTGTTTTCACAATCACAGTCCTCGTGCAAAGTGCAGCAAACGTTGCTCCGACTGAATGATATCACCGACAGCAACATAAAAACGAGGGTTGAAGCGTTGCTTGTCGTGCAGACCTGACAGCTCGCTGTTTCCTGCTTGCATTTAACTGATATTGTAGACGTTGGTTTCTAATATTCTCTCCTCTGTTTTTATGCTTCGGCCACCAGTTGTCTAATAACAGTTTCTACTCTGCCAGTTTCTACCAGCAAGTGTCTTCTCCTTCCTCTTCCTCAATTATCTGATGGCATGTGTCATTGTGAGGGAGGAGCAGAAAGCCACCACTCACAACATCTAACAGCAGTGTTCAGGCCGTGCAGAAAAGCTTCCCTTTTATTCCAAATTAAAGCCCTGATCCACTGAATGCAAAGCCACCTGGTGTTTATGCTCCAACTCAAATTGGAGGGAGGAACAGAGATAGAAAAGAGCATGAAATGCACTTTGGATCAAGCAAACAAAGGATGAGTCTGCTGACGTCAGGACTTCAAAAAAAGGACAGAAATAGGATGTATTTAAAGGGAACTCAATGTGCACACTGTAGAGATGTTTTATTGAAGAGCAAATGTCTTTTATTTGGGCACTTTAGATACACAGTCTTATATGTAAATATGACCATTGTTTGTGTCTTTTGGAGTGAGCCAAAGTAAATCTGTAACCACTTAGTTCGTTCTTATTAACTCAAGCAGAAGGAAGTGATTTTCTTGCTAGTTGTAAGATCGTAGCGTTAGCTGGTAGCATCTGCATGACTGATTCAATAATTAGCACACATCTTAAGATTAAGCATGAGCTGAAAGCTGCACAGGATGAAGAAGTGTTGTTAGAAACCACCTGAAATCTAAAGAAGTTGGGACGTTAAAATGTAGACAGAAACTGAGCGCAGTGATGTGCAAATCTCATAAAATCAGATTTGTCAAGTTCTGAGTCAGAATTCTGATTTTAATCTCGGAATACTGATCTTTTCTCAGATTTCTGAGAAGAAATCGTTTTTTTTTCAGAATTCTGAGGAAAAAGTCAGACTTTTTCTTCTTCTGACCTTTTCCTAATTCTGTAAAAAACACCTGAGAATTATGAGATTATAAACCAGAATTCTTTTTTTTCAGTTGCCTTAATCCTCTCTTGTAAAAACTAAAACTAAAAAAAGTTTTTTTTTTCATCCAGAAGGAGTTTTTGATTAGATTGTTGAATGAATGAATAGAAGTCCGGTGTTTTTTTTTTTTTTTTTTTTTTTCATCAGTATTATTTATTTTTGTGGACAATGAGATTTTTCATTGCATTCGTTATCATTACATTGGTTCCTGTTTTTATTACGTCCCAACTTTTATAGAACTGAGGTTCTACAACATGAACTCAAAAGCTAATCTGTGTAGCAAACTTTCAGTTTTTTTTCTACAAACATCACTTTAGACTTTTTTTCTTTTTAATAAGACACAATTAATAAAAGTTAAATATTGCAATTTTGATTTTTCTTTCTGTCTTTAAGGCCAATTTCTAAAGCAAATTATACTCTTCTGCTTATAACCCCAACCACTAATAGAGTTTTATTTACAGTGGCCTCCTTTTTGCCAGTAGCAGTATCGCAGGGATTTAAAAAAAAAAGAAAATTTTTCTTCAAAGCAATAAAACATCCTGTCATTATGATTCATCTCACACACAATTGTTCAATTTGAACAAGAAATTTCCTTAAATGTGCTTATTTTGTCTCTCTTTGAACAGAGCTGGATTTTTTCACTTTGTACCGTTACACATTACCCAGAGTCAGCTCTGATTGGTCGTCTGTTTCAGAATCAGTAGGGCTCCACCCACAGTTATTTTGTGAATAAAATAAGAAAAGTAAAAAGGAAATTGTTGCATTGGAAACCATGAAGTGCACAAGGAAATATTTGAATTATGCATTCTTTAACACCTTTACAGACTGTAACTGTTTTATATTTCTGGGTAGAGGTGGGTAGCATGCATCTTTTTCTGTAATAACAGCCTCATCTGTGTAAAAACTCATAAACTCTTACATTTTAATACAACATAAACAGGAGAATTTAAAAGCCCTAAAAGGACATGAAGTAGCATAACTGTTATTATGTTATTAATGATAGGGGTTAGAATTGTCAGGTTGTGAGAAAAATATATTTAAATATGAGGTAATGTTAGAAAGCTGTATGGATCAATTATATTCATATGCAAATCTATATAAAAACAACTTTTTATCATAATCTGTGAATGTGTTTCTGTATTTTTATTTCATACTTCTTTGGTGCCAAAACTATCACAAACTTTAAAGAAGAAATCTCCCAATAATTAACAACAAATCCGGACGTTACATGATAAATATGTGGACCTGAAAATAAAACCTGAACATCTTCTCATACATGGACTCAATATTTTGAAACTTTAGCTTAAATGTGAACACTGAGGTCGACAAATGTTATAATTCCTCTTTTCTAACAACCTAAAAGAGACAAACTGAGTGGAACCAGGAGTAAAAGTCCTGGTTTGTTTGTTGGAGGTGACCGTCTAACACTTTATTTTGGAACTTTTAAAGTGAAATGAATGACATCCTCAGCACCAAAACCTGTACAGTTTTTGGATTTCCTTTGATTGTGTTCGTCACTTGAATGTTTAAATGTGTATTTCTATCAATTGTAATGTAAGTAGAGGCCTTAAAACATACATTTTGTCAGGGCTAAAGACAATGAATTGTCTCATTATTTTATGGGAACAATGCAAAAAAAAAGTTTTAGAGTCACCATTTCCACCCATTACTGACATCACAAAGGAAACT
Organism: Cynodonichthys magdalenae; assembly: GCA_031762555.1. NCBI lineage: Eukaryota > Metazoa > Chordata > Actinopteri > Cyprinodontiformes > Rivulidae > Cynodonichthys > Cynodonichthys magdalenae. The sequence goes on along the minus strand of JARVJO010000365.1, from coordinate 26,107,522 downwards.
GATTATATTTGTGCTCCTGATGAGTGACTCATAAACTGATGTTACAACATAGATTTTGTGTCTCCAGCACTTTCGGAGTTGAATCTATAAGTTGATGAGAAAGTATTTCTGCAGACACTGACATGTTTCCTAACAGGACTTGCTTTCAAACAGGATCATGTTTTCAGTTTCACATTGTTGCACTTTGTAGTTTAATCAGCAAAATAAAACAAACTTTAGAAATTTGTAGAATCTTAATGTCTTTAAAGTTGCATTTCTGTTTTAAAGAAATCTTTGGTTGAAGTTTTGGTCCTTCCTTTCAGCACCACTTCTCTGTATTTGACTTCTTTGAAATCCGATTTTATTAATTTCCACCAACTTTGATCTATTGTGCTCAAAAATGTGAGTTCTTCAAATCAAACTTGAGGATTTTTTCATAAAGTAAGAAGCAAAAGGACACATATAATACAAGTAAAGACAAGAGCAAATGGTCAGTCCTGTGGTGTTTCTCAAAAAGCTTCAAGAATGAGAATAAAATGACAAAGAACCAAAACATGACCTTGTTAAGGCAACAGAAAATTATTTACGCCCTCGTCTTTCAGAGCCAGTTTGTCCATTTCTTACAACGTTTGGTGTTTTTTTATTCTGGAAAACATATTATTTAAATCTCATACCTTCATGGTTCCCTCTTTGGTCACATCACATCTGGTTTATACTGCGACTTCCTGCAAAATCCATCCATCAACTCCAACTGGTCCAAAACCGTTTCCAGAACCTCTCATCTCTCATCGCCTCTATTTAAGCTATGATTTTTATTCTTTTATTTCTTTTACAGCATTTTGTATTTTATTTTAATTATTCTTGAGTGCCATAAGAGGCGCCTATGAATAAAATGGGTTATTATTATTATTATTATTATTATTATTAAAATACAAGATTCAAACCAAGTACGTCTGCAGACAAAGTAGGCGTTTCCAAAGGAAGGCGTTTATAAAGGTCACACCTGATTGGATGATCGTTAATTAGGTGTTTCTTTATAACCAATATATCTAATATTTCTAGCATCGAACTTTCATTCATTTTTTTAGTTTCATGAAGTTGCTGTTGTTACCGAGGTCATCAGAAGACTTGGGAATAATAACAGACAGAATATGTTATCCGTCTGTTATTACATGTTTATATGACGACGTCGCCAGCGTCAGCCTCGATGTCTTCATTTATTATTTTTACATGGCTGGTAAAATGAATGTAAAAGTAGTTCAAATGAAAAGTAAAAGAAAAGCATAAGAGAAGAGCCAATCTTTTTTTAAAAAACAGCCAACACAACTATCCAATCAGTGTTTACGCTTGAGAAACGCCCACTTTAAGTCTGCAGAGAACCGCTTCTCATCCAAACAGTTATCAGATCAAGTTTCTCTGAAGCATCTCTCCTGAACGTCTAAAATCTTCAGCTTCATGTTTCTTAATTTGTGCGACCCCAAATCCAAAGTGCCATCGTTCATGTTTTCAGCCCCAACACGTCTTTTTATTCTTCTAATATTAAAAAAGCCATAAGATTTATAACATTCACAGCCTTAAATTCTCGTTTTTTGACATTTAATTTGATTTTTTAGCACCTCTTCTAACCCACGGGAAGGTGATGTTTTGGTTTTGGGATAATGTGAGTGTGTTGTAAGTCTACTTGTTTTATAAAGAAGATGTGTTTGAAGACATAAGGTTACATCATCATTTAGAACCAAACTAGTTTTTCCTGTTAAATAGAAGAAAGTAACATATTTGCATTTGAGCAAAACCAGGTTTGAATCAGCTGATCTGTTTGACTCTGTGCAGATTTCTTTTCGCCGCCTGTTTAAAAGCATCAACACATTTGAACATGAGCTCAAAGCAACAACAGCATGTCTGCATTGCTTTTAAATGTCGCTCATGTTCACCTTAAAAACACGATTATTCTCAGAGGAGAAAGAAAATAATGTAACCTTAGTTTTCTTCACTACATTTGGAAACTTCTTTGAGAAACTGTTCTGTTGTTGAATAAATGCACAATCTGGTGTGTTGTTATTCTGTTTCAGCTGTCAATAAAATAGATTAACTTCATCATTTGTTGTGATTACTCTTCATTATCTGACCATGATGACAAACTTTTATCACACTTGCTATCAAGTGACAAGTTGCAGTGGCCATTTTGGGGCCCCAGGCGGCCTGACGAGGTGGTCCTGATCGTTGGAAAAGTTTTTCATTTCTTCCACCAATCAGTCATTTCTGAGTTAAAGTTTGCATCTGTCAGGATCCTTGTGTTTTAAAGTAGACATAACCTGTTTTTAAATCCTTCAGTTGGGTCTTTATAAAGTGGAACTGCAAAGCTTTGCTCCAGTCATCATGGAAATTAAAAAAAAAACAATATTAAACACATTAAATTGTCATATTTATATCATATTAAACACTTTTAAATATTTTTCTTATTCAAAATCGTGGAATTTCTTCATTTCCTGTTCAAATACGGGACCAGATGGACTAGGAAGCTCATCAAGCTCCGCCTCCAATCCCTGCTGCAGGTTATGTAGTGAGAGCGGAAAATGTTTTAAAATGTTGCCAGTAAAATGTTTCTGAATTTTTAAATCTACACCTGACATTCCACAGTTTATCTGATGTTTATTATATAAATATGTATTTGTGTAACGTTCTGTGAGCTGATAGGATGAGAAAAAACAAGAGTGGAAGCAAA
>JARVJO010000365.1:26067329-26078821 GCA_031762555.1 Cynodonichthys magdalenae | reverse complement strand
TTGCAGGATCCTGAGAAACTGTTGCAGGATCCTGAGAAACATTTGTAGGATCCTGAGAAACTGTTGCAGGATCCTGAGAAACATTTGCAGGATTCTGTGAAACTGTTGCAGGATTCTGTGAAACTGTTGCAGGATCCTGAGAAACTGTTGCAGGATCCTGAGAAACATTTGTAGGATCCTGAGAAACTGTTGCAGGATCCTGAGAAACATTTGAAAGATCCTGAGAAACTGTTGCAGGATCCTGAGAAACATTTGCAGGATCCTGAGAAACATTTGCAGGATCCTGAGAAACATTTGCAGGATCCTGAGAAACTGTTGCAGGATCCTGAGAAACATTTGCAGGATCCTGAGAAACATTTGCAGGATCCTGAGAAACTATTGCAGGGTCTTTCAAAAGGTCTTTTGAAAAAAAAAATCTTTCAGGATCATCTTATTTTTCTCGGTCTCTGTACATTTACACATTTTGGTGTCAAGCTTAACCCTATTTTGGTTGAATTTACTGTAATTGTTTGACTCAGCTGAAAAGTGTTGCTAAAAGTATTGACCATGTGACAAACATTACCCACATTTTTACCCAGTTTAGTCCCAGTTGCGTAAATGCAGATTATGTAAAAGATCACACGGTAAATCTCAAATTGCCTTAACAACTCTGAGCTCATGCATTTTTGTTCTCCTATCTTTTTCTTCCTTGTCTGCACTCATCACATCCATCTCCTCTGTGCAGCTCACCTACCCTGGAGCTACTAGAATGGGAAGTTGCTGAGTGCAGCTTCATGTGACCTGATGTCCTTTAAAAAAAGAGCCAGTCCTGTTTAATTACCTCCCGTCAATCACGCTGTCAGAGTAAGAACCTGGATTTAGATGTGTTTTACCTCAGAAGTGAAAATCTCAGAAATCAAGAAAATCAAAATAAGCCTAGAGTTAAAGGACGTCAGCGTCACATTTGACTGCAGGAAAAAAATGATTCTAAAAGCCAGAACTATTTTCAGTTGTGACCTTATTCCATCTGCATTAGCATTGTTCATGACTAAGTGTTGCTTTAACTGGATCCACAGAAAGTTTGGAGTCTTTGTCAGATAACTGCATCTGTTCTTGTTCAGGTGGAAAAGTTTTAATGCATCTTTATGAGTTTTCTTCATTTGAGGGATGGTTGACCTGCACTTTAAGAACCCAACAGTTTAGTCAGGAGGTTTTGACCTGTGTCAAAATACAAATAAAAAATAAAAATAAAACCACAATAAAGTTTCTCAATCTTATCGTTTTATTTCCAAATAAACAACTTTTACATTTCTCATTGGATCAATCTCAACCCATGATCTCTGTCAGAGATTCATGTTTCAGTGAAATATTTCTCACATGACATTTACGTGTTCTCCTGACATACATCACTTCAAACAATGAAATGAATGACGCTACTATTAAAAAAAACAAAAGAGGCTGGTCCAGTGGAAGGACAAAATAAAAATAGATTTTATGGTCCAACACTGACCTCAAGTGGCCAAAAACTTAACTGCACCTGATGTGACTTGGACAGGAAGTTAAACAAAGGTTTTTAGCTTATTGAAATGTAGCAGAAAATATCAATAAAAAATAACATCTTATTTAAAAAAACATATTTTAGAGTTCAAAAACAGACATAAATATATTTATATAAACACAATTTAAAAGAGACACCAGAAGCCGTGATTTGATTGCAGTATTCTGGTCAAAGCTGTTCTCAACACTCGATTTGAAGAAAACATCCGACTCACACTTCGCTTCATCAGCCGTCTTTCAGCTGCTAATTATTTGTTTCTGTTAAACAAGCAGAAAATAAAGTTAAGAGAATAAAAACACCTTGTAAGTCTGGTTTAAAAGACCCTCATTGTGAATTTTTACTGTTGTAATAGAAATTATTACATTATTTTAGACTTTGCAAATCTTTAAATGTTTAATGTTTCTTGTTTCTGAGGTTTTAAATGGACTTGCCCCTCCATGTCAGAATAAACACCAGATCTCAGACTAGAGAGGTTCGAGACAGAGAACAGAATTTGTCTGAGAGGTGATGTGATTTAGAGGAACACTCCTTTAAAAAAAAAGAAAAGAAGATGATGGTGTGTGTGGTTTGTAGCAGGGATTTCTTCCACCACAGAGCTACGCTGCAGCCGGGGGTGGAATGGGTCACTCCGCTGCTCTGATCTGATCTGCCTCCCCTGGCTGCTGACAGACCCAGTACAGAGAACTGGACCGCCCTGAGTCCAGAGGAGGTGCATGCACTGTCATACACATGCACAAAAACAGAACACTGCAAAAACAACACAATGACTGTTAATGCTGTTTGTTTCTGCATGGAGTGAATAAATGCATGCAAACAGTGTGAATATAAAACTGTTATAATAAACTAACCTTCTGATAAGTTTGTTTTATTTTTTTAAAAAGCATTAAAAATGCTCGACATGCAATAATCACATTTTTGCTGTTTTCTTCAGTTGTTCCTAAACGGTTTAAATTCTACAACTGATTCACAATAAACTAAGGTTTTTCAGTTGGACTCATACGTGGCAGCAGAGAACGGCAAATTACAAGATCAAACAAAACCCTTTTATACTTCAAATAAAACGCAATAAAACCTCTCAGTTTTGTGAGCTATTTATTTATCCAACGTTGCAGTATACAAATAAATCTAAATTGTTTAGAATGCAAAAAAAATAGTTAGTGTTTGTGTTACAACGTTGCTAGTGACGTTATTTTTGTCATCAGGAACTAAACGCTGAAAATATGCGACCTGTTACTTTGCAAATGAGTAACCTTTGGTAGTAAAATTTCTTACCTTCTGGACGGACTAAAGGAACATAAACGGACATTATGGAACCATCTGGAAATCGAGCAGGATGAAGAGACCTTTATTCCAGGGGATCAGGTTGCCAGGTTTGCTTTTCATCCCCCTTCTACACGTACAAGTAACGTATTTATTTTTACTTAAAGTTACCAAAAATAAGTAAAATAAAACATTTAACCATAATGAAATGTAAATTTAGTTTTTATCCTTTGGTGAGCCCTGTCAATCGAATAGACCAAGCTACTTCTCTAGGGAAACAAAAGGCAGAATTTGCTTATTGTTGTATGAAAACGCGTTTTTTACGGACCTGGCGGCTTCCGTAGCGGTCAGCGTACTTGACGCAAACTCAAAATCATGGCGGACGAAGTTGAGCAGGTTTGTGTAGTGTTGTTCGATTACAAGTTTATTTTTGACACGCAGCGTTCATTAAATTGATTTATATTAGTTAGTGTCGTATGTTTTTACATTTGTGACGTATTGATGCGGTTTGTTGTATATTTTTGTTTATTACAAACGTCCTATTTATGTTTGGGCCTGTGATACCGGCTAGCATGGTTAGCCTAACTAGCATTATGCTGCTACCGTCAAAATAATTAACTCGCGTTTTTTAAGACAGCGTTTCTAAAATTAACTAGTTAACTTTTTTTCTAACAGCCCGTCATTATGACACTTTGTGCTTCCATTTATTTAGTTTTAGCTGCAAAATTTACCAAAGATAATTTAGTTTCATAGGCCTAGTTTTTCTGCACCTGTGGTGGTCTGCAGGAAAACAAATAAGTAAAATATCATACACATTAGGACACAGTACTTGGACACTAATAAGTATTGGATTAACAATAATAATTATGGTTAAAATGTGTACAATTATAGCAAGAATAGGAGATGTCCTAAATCAAATCCAGTTTACTTCTTAAGATAATCAATTGCTTTGGTTCCAGTTTATTCATCTGCTTTTATTTTTTTCTGAAAATAAACACTTGTGTGATAAATAAGCACAAAGAAGGTTAGTTGTAACAAAAGTTGTTTTTATAAGTAAAAAAAGATCTCAGGATGAGATGATTCCAAGCAGCAGTTTCTAAGATTGTAAGACAAAGTCTTTTAAAAGACCACCAAGTGAAAATAAGTTTAGTGTTTAACTGTTTTTAGACATCAAAGTAATAAATTGAATATCTTATGTTCTTTAGCAACCAACTACCAACACAGTTGAGGAGCCACTCGATCTGATCAGACTCAGTCTAGATGAGAGGATCTACGTGAAGATGAGGAACGACCGGGAGCTCCGCGGCCGCCTGCATGTAAGTTACACCCACCTGGCACGGCTCAGACCATCTCGTATGTTTGTCCTTGCTGAGACGTTTGTCCGTCTCAGGCGTATGATCAGCACCTGAACATGATCCTGGGTGATGTGGAGGAGACGGTGACGACAGTGGAGATCGACGAGGAGACGTATGAAGAACTTTATAAGGTAGGTTGGTGAGGAATTTAGTTTGGTTAATTTCTTTAAAAAAAAACAACAAATCCTATAAACAATAAAAAATACAAATCATAAATAAAAGGTAACAGAAGAAGAAAAAAATCGTTTATCTGCCCCTTTTCTCAAAAAAAACATTTGACCAAAAATAGTCTTCAAATAACAAAAACAAATTAAAAAACAAAACAAAAAGATGAAAATAAATAAAGCTTAAACTCCCAGAACAACTTGTATAAATACAAATCATAGCATATTTCTCCAACAGACTAAGATTTATCATTTTCTTAAATACACCCATTGATTTGGTATTTTAATGCCATCTTCCAGATTTTTCCATAAACTTATTCCTTGGATCAATCTACACCGTTCCTTCTAACTGGTTCGAAATTTAGGTTTAATAAACATCTCTATCCCCTTAAGATTATAAAACTCTCTCTTTTAACAAAATTTAATTAAATGTTTGAAGGTAATGTGTTTTTATGATCATGTTTTTCATGCTTTTCCCAAAACATCAATACAATAGATTAAGTGTGGAACAATTATTGCATTATACAGTATAAACAATGAGTTTTCATTAAATAACTCATTTACTTTATACAGTACTGCAGTGGATTTGGCTAATTTTGTTCTTAAAAGATTTATCAGCTCTCCATGTCAACTTTTCATCAACAATAACACAGAAACTTCACCTCACTGACTCTACAAATCTCAACACCATCAACTCTAAATGAAACATCAACATTTCTCTTTCTATTACTAAATATCATATAATTAGTTTTGTCCAAATTTAATGATAAATTATTAAGTTTAAACCAAGTCTGTATTTTAGCAAATTCTGTTTGCATCATTTCCAGCATCTGTTCAATATTTTTTACCAAAACAAAAAAATGTATCATCTGCAAATAAAATACATTTAAACAAACTTGACACATTTACTAAATCATTCACATATAAAATAAATGTTTATAAATGTTTGAGTTTTAGCACAATGAAGCAAATATTCACACACATTCCTGATAAACTGCACTGTAATGTTTTACATTTTTTAAATTTGAAATGAAATCATATTAGGATAAATGATCCAAATGATTCCTTCATTAAAATTGTGATTTTCTTTAAAAGGGAGATAAAACTCCTGTGTTATCTTGTCCCTTCTGGTTTTAGGAAAGGTTATATAAAATATCAGAAGATCTTACTAAGTGCATCTAAACAACACTTTAGCATTTTTAATATAACGTAATTTTAGACGGTATTGAAAGAAAAACACTCAAAGTAATGGAAACATGTTTACTCTTTGTTAGTCTACCAAGAGGAACATCCCCATGCTGTTTGTCAGAGGAGACGGCGTCGTCCTCGTAGCTCCACCTCTCAGGGTGGGCTAAACTCCTGCCATCATCATCCTTGTAATAAACAATGAAACGTCTTTTCTTAATTGGCTGCATAAATTAACATTTGTTTTGAGTGACAGGGCAAAGAAAATGTGAAGTGAGAGCAAGTTTTTGTTGCTGGATGCATTTTGTTCAAATCTGTCCACAGTGGATACCTAATTTAGTTTTGTTCAGAATAGAACTGAGTAAATCTTTTCAGCTTGTGTCCTGGTGTCTGTTTGTATAACATTACTTTACTCATGTTTCATGGTGGTTTCCATCTGTATTTTTAAAGTATCAGCAGACAGAACAAAGCAAAGAGGGATTTTATTTTCTGATTTCTTGAATTGCCCAGTTTTTATTTTCAACAAAAGTAAGAAGTTCTTTTGGCATTTTTTATTAATTCTTTTTATATTTCTGGTGTTTTGTGAATAGATTGTGCTTAGGTTTGCAAACTTTTGTTTTCCTGTGGTTGAATAAAAAAAAAGAAAACTGGTAAATTGTGTGATACTTTTTACAAAGAGCGAGTTTCATTTGTTTAACCATCTATAAACTTGTTTATATTAATCCGTAATAATAAAAATCTGCTCCTGCTTCGAATAATGTAGCAAACAGCTGTGTTTTAGCATCTTAACCACAAGGTGGCAGTAAAATGTCACCTATAATTTTTGACTGTTTTCATATAAACGATTTGTGAATTTAAAGAGATCAGTCAGAATCATGCTGCTGGAATATAAATTATAAGTCTGACTAATTCAACTTCTGCAAATGTTTATTTTGAAACGAGTGCTTCAACAGATCTGTTTTTATTCCTGCTTCACAGGACGAAGAATTGTCCGTCCTTTTTTTTTTACCCTTTTATCCTGCTGAAATTCACTAAAAATTCTTTAACTTGAAGCAATTCCTCTCCAGTTTTATGATTTATTTAAATCCTAACAAGTTTTGGCAGAGGCCGAAGTACAAGTTTCACTTCAGGAGCAAACTTTCTACTCCAGCCAGCCACCGGGTGAAAAGGAAGACCCCAGACCGGTGGTCGTTCTGTAAGTTGCAGCAGTTTCAGGGAAACTGAGATGTTTATTCCTTAAACACGACGTTCCAGTGGCTTTCAAACCCCGAAACACATTACAGCAAATACTGGTTCACCCCAAAGATCTGATCCCCGGCACAGGTATACATCGAGGAAACAAAGCAGCCACTTGCTGCGTTGTCCTTAAAAGTTGTAGTTCCGCACTTCTGAGTTGTAATTTTCAACTGGAACGCCCCCTGATATTTTAATTTCAAGTCGAGAAGTCAGGTAACACGACTGTACCAGAGCAGCCCGAGCATTATTTCAACATGGCTGCTCCTCACATCAACAGAGTTAAACTCTACTTTTATGGTTTTTAGCAGTTCTGTGTTGTTTACTTTAAATAAGTCGGTCATACTTTATAGTGATTATGAGGAGATATGTTTTAAAGCCGTTTGTACACTCAAAATGCTGTATAGAACGCTGTTGTTATTGTTGCAGAGCAAGAAAATAAGTAAATAAAATAGAAATGCTTTTTACGACGTTATGACAAAACTGGAATGCTTTTAACTGACGTCAGTCCAGATTCAGAATTTTGAGTTCCTCTACAACTGGACTGCACCGACTGTTCAAAACAATGGGCCAACACAGAAGAACAACATCATCAGGATTCTGCAGTTTCCATTCATCTACAGTTGTCCTCTTACAAAGTTATTGTAAGGATGATTCAGTCCTCTGGTGATAATCAGGGTCCTAACAGTCATTAGGCTGAGGGTCTTCTCTTGCATGTTTGTCATTATTTAGCTTGTTTGTCCACCATGTGGAGGCACTGCTTATAAGGCTGAGTTTACCTGAGACTCCTCAGACTGAAGTCTCTTGGAGGAGAGACACAATGTTTTTTTTTGAAAAAGAACAACTTACTCAGCTTTTGGTAAATCACACTTTGTGCAGCAGCTCTGTGTTCAGAACAGATCAAACTTGTTAATGTTTGTTCTGCTGATTTCTTATTGACTTTTCAACACATCTGCCAGGATCTAGATCCCATTAGGTTTTTATTTTATGATCAATTCTCAACCTGTAGGAGGAGCAGGAGATAAATATATTTAATAATCCCAGTTTTAGATCTAATGATGCATTTTTAGTTGTCCTGAGGATCAGGCTGATCCTCAGAGGGGATCGGGTCTTTAGTTGTTTTTGTTTTGTTTTATAAATGAACAGCTTGCAGCCACTGACCCAGCAGAACCTTGACTCTAACAGTCGGACCTCTGAGGAGGAAGTTACCGTCTACATTCTTAGGTGATTTATTGTTTGTGCAACAAACAGAAAGACTGAGTATTAGAACTCTTTGTTTCCACACAGAGAAACAACTATATTTGGAGCTAAACTTTATTTCTTCAGCTGATTCAAAAATCTAAAAGTACATTTAAAGCAGTCTCCAACTCTGGGAGCAGAATGTGCTTGTTTTCATGTTTCTGGCTTGTTCGCTCTCCTCCCTGTTACTGAACATGCCATGTTGCATTAGGACAAATGGATAATATTTGGGTCATCTGAACACTCTGTACTGTCCTGCACTTCTCTGCTGCCTACAGAGAGATTTATTCTCTTCCTATTCTCAATCAGCTGTCATCACTTATTCTAGGAGAAACAAATGATAAAACTGAACTCTTATGTTTTACAGAAATTAAAATTTCAGTTTTAATCTTTATTTTCCATCGGGCCTCATGTTCAGGTGTTAGTTCCTGATGCTGCAGCACCTGGTGGACGGGGTGGTCTTTGAAGTGGTCTGAGAATAACTCCTGGATGACTTCATGCTTCACGAGTTTTCACGCTTGTGTCAGAGACTTTTTGAGCTTTAATAAGTGGAGCTCTGATGGGATGAAGCTGCATTACTCAGCATTCACACTCAGCCGGAGAATGTCTGTGATGGACGTTTAAATCCGTCCCGTTTATCTCTGGAAACTAAAATGACTCAGTTTGTTCATTTAGTGCAGAAAGAGGTGAACTGATTTTCTTCTTTTGTCACCTATGTTTTTATGGAGCGACACGTGTAAAATGAAATGTTAGAATAAATGTCATTAACATATTTTTCATCATTTAGCTCTTACATTTAGCTAAATTTTACTAAATGTTCAATTTAAATGTTAAAAATATATTTAAATATTAAATCTTAATGTAAAGTTAAACCTTAACTGAAGTTCACATTTAGGTATTTTTAAAGGGGCCATATGTCATCAACCTGGGACAAACAATGGTCGTTGCTAGCCACCGCTAGTCTTATTTTTAATGAGAATTATGACTTTTATCTTGAGGATTAAAGATTGCGTGTGACTAACTGAAACTGGGATTTCAGTATTTTAAATTAATATAAAGCATTTAAGAGCCACGGTTCAACAACAATAAAATGAGATCCAGGACTGTTAAAGAGCTGCAATATTTCCTCCAAAAACTCCAGGGGTCTCCTTATTTTCCTTCTTGATTGTATTTCCTTTAAATAAAATCACACCATAGACACGTAAAAATCTGTATATTGACATAAATTAGTAACACTTATTGACCTGTTCGACTAACCCAAACTGCAGTTCCCATGTCTGAACTCCATGACTTTGAATGTGACAATAGCTCCAGTGAGATTTACTGGACTTAGTCTGAAGCTCCCGCACCTGTCTGCACTTTATTTCACAGCTCTAAGCTCTTTGAACTGTAATAATAATTTACAAACTGATCGCCTAATCCAATTCTCAGAAGCAAAGTGAACATTCATCCAAGTGTCAAATTATTTATTTAAGCACAATACAGGTGTGCCTCGGGTGGGAAGAGGAGATCCAGCCCAGATATGTTCCTGTGGTTCAGTTTGGCACAAACAGGTGACTGTGATCCTGTTCATTATGAATCACTCAGGTGGGACTGAAAACCTGATTGGACAAAAATACACTCTGTCAGGCTTAATTTTGGGAATATTTCTTTATTAATCAGCTGAAGAGGACAAGTTCTAGCCTCTAAAATGAGCAGATTTTCATCTTAAAGTCACTTTTTTATGCTTGAATCATAAACAAAAAGGCAAAAGGAACTAGATTAGTTGTATTAACACATGATGAAGGACTGCAGGCAGAAATGAAGTCCGACTCAGAGACATGAGCGAACACACACACCCTCACTCGAGATGCCTTTTGGACAGGCATGTGCTCCACGTACACAAAAATAAACCGTAGTGCTACAGTTTGAAGGCTCGGCCGCAGGGCTTACAGGACGGATGTGTCCTTGAATAGAAAGAATAATAAAAAGCACCATCTGACACGGTGATTCTGTTATGTGGAGGACAAAAATATCACAACCTCCTGCTCTCTGCAGCCATTAAACAAGAATTACTTCACAGGTGTCAGAAACTAAAAGGACAGATCCTGATGCAATGTTGAGACTTTTAAGGTCAATGCAAGCACAGTTTTTATGTATTGCAAGAAGAAATGTGTGGTCCTGCAAAGATTATTCAGGCAACTTTGTAGATTTGTGGTGTTCTAACAAGTCTGTGCACGTGCAACTTTAGACCTTGATTTGTTTTTTTAGTGTGCATTGTTCGCCGATTCATATTTTCATGTCAATTCAGTTTATTTTGCCAACTCATCACAGAAGTCATTTCAGGGTACCAAGCAAAACAAGCTAACAGGTCCAATTCATATCAAATGACATGCAGTACAGTTCAAAACACATGCAGATTGTTGGAAACAGACTGTTACTATGGAGAGGAAGAGAGTGAAATCCTCTCCAGATTGTATTTCTCTCACATCCCTCTGAGTCAGTGTACATCTCGGATCACTGAAGTTACATATGAGTCATGTCTCTGTTGCATGTGTTACCTAATGTGCAGCTTGGCAGAGAGCACACGTGATCTCTCTGCTGAATCTCTTCAGACTGAACTCTGGATGCTGAGCGTTCACATAGGATGCGTGGGGCACGTGTTCTGTATGTATGCAGGATTAAAATTAAAAGACAGAACGTGTTCCTCTTTTATGACACCAACAAGCAACTTCATCTGAAGACTTCTTTTCTTCATGGGTTTCTCATCAACTTTGTTTGTGATCTCCGCAGCACAGGAAACCACCACTCAGCTGCACACTGGCTCGTTATTAGACTTCCACTGGTTTACAAACAAACCGCCTCATTAAAGGTGTTAACACTTGGCGCACTAATAAGAAATATTACTCTCAGATGTCCGTGTGCTTTTACATCAACTTATTCCCAAACTGATTCTGAATGAGACACACGGGTTTTTGTGCAATCCTCGTTTTGTTATGCTGGGTTTGCTCGATAAATAATTGATTGGAATCCATGAATATTTTCATTTAATGTGTAGAAGATGGGGGGGGCGGCTTCACTCTGGACTAAATCTGCACCTGATTTGAACGAAACCTTTCCACCGCTTGTTTCAAAAGCAAAAGATTTAAAAACAGAAACACAAACTTGGCAGAAAAAGTAAGGATATTTGTGTTTGGTTAATTTTTTTTTTTTGTTGTAACAATGCTTCTTGGGAATAAATCTGGGAGTATTGCTGTTTATTTCCCTTTTAAATGGTGCCACATTTGTAAGGAACATGCATTTGTGGGATGAGCTGTTGTTTTTAGCTTATGCACCCCCCAGCTGCCGCCAATCATAACATTTATTGCCAAGAAGCATCGCTACAATTCAATTCAGTTTATTTCTATAGTGCCAAGTCACATCAAACATCATCTCAGGGCTCTGTACACAAAAAACAAATCTAAAGAAGCAGCAGATTGTGTTGAATCTTCACTTCATCACAGTCTCCATCCTGAGCAGCACATTGGTGACAGTGGAGAG
>JARVJO010000365.1:26032370-26050380 GCA_031762555.1 Cynodonichthys magdalenae | reverse complement strand
CAGCAGTAGCAGCAGTAGCAGTAGCAGCAGCAGTAGCAGCAGTAGCAGTAGCAGTAGCAGCAGTAGCAGCAGTAGCAGTAGCAGCAGCAGCAGCAGCAGTAGCAGCAGTAGCAGTAGCAGCAGCAGCAGCAGTAGCAGCAGTAGCAGTAGCAGTAGCAGCAGTAGCAGTAGCAGCAGCAGCAGCAGCAGCAGTAGCAGCAGTAGCAGCAGCAGCAGTAGCAGCAGTAGCAGTAGCAGTAGCAGCAGCAGTAGCAGTAGCAGCAGTAGCAGTAGCAGCAGCAGTAGCAGTAGCAGTAGCAGTAGCAGCAGTAGCAGTAGCAGTAGCAACAGTAGCAGTAGCAGTAGCAGCAGTAGCAGTAGCAGTAGCAGCAGTAGCAGTAGCAGTAGCAGCAGTAGCAGTAGCAGCAGTAGCAGCAGCAGCAGCAGCAGTAGCAGTAGCAGTAGCAGCAGCAGCAGCAGCAGCAGTAGCAGTAGCAGCAGCAGTAGCAGTAGCAGCAGCAGCAGCAGCAGTAGCAGTAGCAGCCGTCCTTCATGGCTCACAGGAATGTGTGGAAGGTAATGGAAGTCTGCAGACACAATGGGTATTCTCCGCTGCATTTGTCTCCAGCCCTCAGGGCAACTGGCACATTGTGACACCCTGGCAGGAAGGGGTGGGTTGGTGGGGGGGGGGGTATATTAAACTTTCCCTCCTCCTCCATCCAGCTGACATCACCAGTAAACCTCTGACTGAAGCCATCTGAAACTCATCCAGAATGACAGCGTGACACAACAAAAAGTTTCCTGGTGTCTCTTATTAAGACATTTTAACAGTAAAACATTAATTAATATTATTAAATAATAATAATCTGTATTTCTGAATGAAACTCAGATGAAGATGTTTATTATTTATTATGAGCTTTTTCATCGTTTAGTGTTTTGTTTTGAGATTTGTTTTTTAGGTTTTTATCTTTATAGTTTGGTTTCTCAGCTCCTGCCCCGCCCACTCTCACCTGTCCCCAGTTATCAGGCCAGGTGTGCCCCCCACCCTCCCCCCCGTTCATAAATGCTTTGATGCCAGATCTGCTTCTCCTTGTGTCTCCTCAGGCCGAGCTGCTCCAGGGTTTTACGTTTCAACAGCTTTTTGTTTGTTTGTTTTGGATTATTGTAAAATAATTTCCTTTGTGTTGCTTGTTTGTAGGGTTTTCACCTGAAACTGTAACTGAAGCTAATTTCAAATCACCTGAACATAAATGAAGGAAAGAAAAAGAAAATTGCCTGATTTTATTAAATGAAATTCGGCGGAAATGACTCTGGGAGACGTCAACAAAGAGTCACCAAAGGTCAACGTTGTGCTTTTATCCTCACGTCAGCCGCATGCAGACCATCTGCCAACAGCCTGTCTGTCAGGAGAAGAGATCTCTGCAGACCCTCAGGATACCTTGTTGCCATGCCAACCGTTCGTTATCTCACATTCTCCTGCGTGCCATCACACTATCCCTTACAATCAGCATGTCTGAGATGCTGTCCTTGAATAAAACTCAGATACATTTTTATTAAAATATTAATTCAAACCAAAATATTTTTTCTGTAACAAAAAAAAAGTTCAATTTTCCTTTAGTATGACACGATAATACACCTCTGTTTAATCCAGTGTTATATAAATTAACTTAAATATTAACTCAATAATTTGAAACAACAACCTGGTCTCTAAATATCATGTTTGAATAGATTTCAGCTGCAGTTTTGGACATTAGTACAGATGAGAAATATCCTGTTGTGGTTTTGAAACACGGATGCTGTTTTTGTTTAGAGGTTTGTGGTTTTATAAAAAGTTCTGTTCTCTCCAACTTATTTCCCTTTTCTGGTTTGTGACTCAGTTCTGTCACCTTTTAGGAGAAGTTGAGGACCTGGGTTGAACAGAGTTTGGTTCCTGTGCAGGTTCTGTCCTGACTCCTCAGAGCTGGTTCTGGTCTGCCTGAGGGACTTTCTGAGCGGTCCACCTGGACCTGGACCGGGGCTGTGGTGGTGGTCTCCTGAGAGGAGGCTTTTCTCCTGCTGGTTGGGGTTCCTCAGTGACAGGATCAGACTCTCCTGCTCTTCTCTTCTGAGACTCTTTGCATCTGTTTGACCCGTCAGTTTATGTTCTGCTGTTTTTCTGTTTTCTAGATTCCTGAAACATTTTCTAAGTACAGCTGTAACAAACCTCCACTCTGAGACCTGGATTCAAAACATTTCTAATTCACTGGTTTTAAATGTCAAATAGCAGCTCTTTTATTTAAAACTGAATTATGGAAACATGAAACCTGTTTTTTCATGTTTATTCCTTCTCTCACTCCGTGTTTGAACCACCTGCTGTATTATTGTTCTGGTGACACTCGGACACAAGAAACATTCCAGAATTATGAATTTAAGGGTTTTGTGTTTGGTTTCTTTTTTATGTGATCATCAGAGTGATGGAAATACGAGTGAGGAAACAGAGAAAACATTAGCAGTTTATCAGTAGCAGGCTGGACGGTTGGAAACATCAGGAGGTGCAGACGTTTTAAATTTGGCTCACAGTTATCTTTGTGTTTGTTATCTCTGCTGCATGGCTGTTAGAATGAAAAGTCATGATGAATGCAACTAAAAGCTTCATCTCGTTTCCAGACGTGACTAAATGCAGTCGATCATAATTAGAATAAAAGCAACAAATAAACACAGAAATGAGATTATTTTTATTGCGTGGCGTGTGAAGCAACAACAAAAAATCATCTCTGAATCCCTGATGAAAGAAGAGAAGTTCGCTGCTACAGAAACATGTTTTTGTTGAACGCTGAAACAAAATGATGTTCATCCATTAATTTTTTTTATTTGACATTAACTATCAGCATTTCTTGAAGGTCATCACCAGGTTTAGAGTTTGTTAAAAAACATTTTTCTTTTGGCAAAGGTAGATTATCTGTAGCAGCCATTGCTGACGGTGGCAGCCTGTTATAATAAGAAATCTGTGTTTATATCTGTTCATGTTTTCTAAGGTTGATTTTAAATTCAAACAGGTGCAAACAGTTTAGTGTGAGCACAGTATTAATCCTGTAAATGATATAATCTCAAATTCCACATCTTTCCTGTTTCTTGTGGAAAATTTAGATTAATTTAGATTAAAAATATCAGAATTATCTTCAACGCTGATGGTTTGACTAAACATCGGGGCTGAAGCCTCGGCAGCAGGATGGAAAATTAAAGTCTGGATGTTTAAAAGTTTGTGCCTGTGTGGGAACATATGTGCAACCACATCTGGAACATGAGATTCTCTCCACCTGCAACGTAACAAATCAATAAGACAATTTACACAATCAGTTTAAATCCTGATTAATTTCTGGAAACAACACATTTATACAGTGATGCCTGAATCTGTTTTTTTTTATTGCATCCAGTCTGAAAGAAAAATGGGAAGAATCTGAAAACTCTAAAAAAGGAGCAATCAAGTATAATAACCCAACAATACAGAGGTGAACTGAAGCCATAAATGGGGATAAACACATTCCAGAAGGCATGTGTTTACTCCTGATCCATGAGAAACAGGCGCTCCATGTGCAGAAGAGAGGTTAACACTGAGGGAAAGCTCTGCTGACAATAAAGCAAAGCACAAAAGTTTCACAGAAATGTTGACTATAAGAGCATCAGTTATACTAAAGCTGATATTTGAAACAAAACAAAGAGGAGAGTTAATGTAAACTATGTGAGAAAATAAGCTTTGGAACACTGAGTCAGAGAGCCGATGAGTGGCTTTGTTTGGTTTACCCAAATTGTGTTTGGCTTAGAGAGAAAATATGTGTTTATCCCTTAATTCAAGAAAATCAGAGATTTAATGTCTGCTTCTAAGGAGAAAAAAATAAGTGATTTTGAGCGTTTCATGAGTGAAAAGGAGAGCAGGAGCTCAGCCGACAGGATAATACTTGGTTAAGGAGACGCTGATTGGCCTTCCACTTCAATCCCTCACAGCCGTTCAGCAATAATGAGGCCTTTTGTTGAGTAATGAGTGACTTAATATAGGAACGCAAGAGTTAAATTTACTTCTGAAACATGACAGAAAATCTAAATAATGTTTATGTTTGAAAACACATTGAAATATACAGAACCATAAGGGGCAAAAACAAAAACGGATCCAGACTTACTTTTCCAAGATCTTACAAAAGTTTATCTGGATCATGAGAAACCTTTGCAGAATCATGAAAAACATTTGCATGATCCTAGGAAACATTTGCAGGATCATGAGAAACTTTTTCAGGGTCCTGAGAAACTTTTGCAGGATCATGAGAAACATTTGCAGGATCATGAAAAAACTCTTGCAGGATCCCAAGAAACCTTTGCAGGATCACAGGAAACCTTTGCAGTATCATATCTTTGCATTATCATGAAAAACCCTTGCAGGATCATGAGA
The DNA here is from genome assembly GCA_031762555.1 of Cynodonichthys magdalenae. Lineage (NCBI taxonomy): Eukaryota > Metazoa > Chordata > Actinopteri > Cyprinodontiformes > Rivulidae > Cynodonichthys > Cynodonichthys magdalenae. The sequence continues at coordinate 26,045,981 of JARVJO010000365.1, read as the reverse complement.
AACATTTGCAGGATCACAAGAAACCTTTGCAGGATAATGAGAAACATTTGCAGGATCATGAGGAACCTTTGCAGGATCCTGGGAAACCTCTGCAGGATCATGAGAAACCTCTGCAGGATCACGAGAAACCTCTGCAGGATCATGATGAACCTTTGCAAGATCCAGAGAAACCTTGACAGGTTCCTGAGGAAACTTTTGCAGGATCATAAGAAACGTTTGCAGGTTCACAAGCAACCTTTGCTGGATCCTAAGAAACCTTGGCAGGATCCCGACGAAACTCTTGTAGGATCCCAAGAAACGTTTACAGGATCCAGAGAAAGCTTTGCAGTAACATGAGAAACTCTTGCAGGATCATGAGAAACCTTTGCAGGATCATGTGAAACCTCTGCAGGGTCACGGGAAACCTCTGCAGGGTCATGGGAAACCTTTGAACTATCTTGAGGAAACATTTGCAGGATCACGAGAAACCTTTGCATGATCCTGGGAAACTTTTGCAGGATCATTAGAAAACTCTGCAAGATCCTGTGAAACCTCTGCAGGATCCTGATAAACCTTTGCAAGATCCCGAGAAACCTTGGCAGGTTCCCGGGGAAACTTTTGCAGGGTCCTGAGAAACATTTGCAGAAATCTTTGAGAAAACTCCTTTCTTTAGTCCAAGTGGGACTAAAATCTGGTCTGTGGAGAAACTTTATGCATTATTGTAACAAGTACAGATAACAAATCTAACAACCCATTTCTTGCATTTGAAAGCACAACTGAACAGAGGAGGGAACATAAATTATCTTTGTGTTTCATTTCTCTGGTTGGCCAACTATATTTGTGTGGAAATCCAGAACGTCTCCTTCATGGTGATGCAGAGTCACACAGACGTGTTGCTGGAGGTTTAAACAGGTTCCTTCTTTTCTTTAAGAACAGTCACAGAGCAGCAGCTGTCATAAGAGAGCTGGAGCTGCTTTTTAACACCTGCAGGGAACCACTCTGACAGAAAACACGAGGCAGATACCGACTCAAACCAGCAGAATTAGACTGTTTTTATTTTGAATGAGTTGAATGATCACTTTTCTAACATAAACAAATGAGATTTATGCACACTCTCTAAGATTTTTCTGCAAAACAAAACCTCTTTCCTGGTAACAAAATGACTCTCTGTCTCATGTGTGGCAGTAAAAATTTCCATGGTAACTATATGAAAAGTTGCATGGCAACAATCAAAAGCTTACAAAGCTGAATCTGACCAGCTGCAGTTTTCTCTCTCTCTTTTTTATTTCTTTCATTCTGTGCAGACAGAAGGATTTTGGTTTTTATATTTTAGCTTTTCATTTCTTTAGGCAAGTCAGGACACCTTTTATTTTTTAGCAGATTTCAGAAATGAAAAGCTCAAAGAGTGTGGAAAAATGAAATCATATAGAAAAATAAAAACGTTAGAATTACAGATGTTGAAAGAAGAAACATTTTATCAAATTAAAAATGAAAAAGTCAGCTCTGATTGTATTTTAAGGCCTACTCGTCTTCATGGGCTGACAGCTTTTCTCTGCAGAGAGAACAGCTCAGACTTGGGAACTAAATGTTAGAAAAGACACATTTTAGGTCCAACTCTTTGGTTCCTCTCAGCTGTTAAAGTGAAGTCCAGCATTAAAAGCCCAAACCTTAAATCAATGCTTTGGTTCAGGAACTATTATTTCTCCTCTGCCTAAATTCGAATATTGATATGTAAAGTTTAAAGTGAAGCTATAAACCCTGTCTGTAAATCTGGTGCTTACAGGAAATTGGTGCATTTATTTTGGTTTAATCCCCCTCTCTGGCTGAGCGGGGCGGTCAGATGACGGGAGCTAATCTCTGGACTCCCTGCTCGGTAACGGGATGAAAACTGAGCACACCCCCATCACACACCAAGCTCTCAACCCAGGAGGACAGAAAAAATTTAAATCATCACTTCCTCTTGGCCATATTTTGTTTGTCCTTCCTCTCAATCTTTTTTCCCTTGTGGTGTTTAAATGTTGCTAAAATGAAAATGAGTCATCCTTAGAGGCTGAAGAACTGTTTAATCAGGATTAATTTTGAGCAGAGTCATAAACCTTCAAGAGAAAAAAACTTCCTCAAACACTCGGAGTTGTTTTAAAGTTTAGTTTTAGTTCAACGTGAAAGGAAAGATTGCATTAGTTTGAATAAGAAGAAGTTTTTCTGAACTAATTGTTTTGTTCTGTCGTTGCTCAAAACTTTGCATCAAACATCTCATCTTCCTGTGCAGCCATGCTGTGTTGCTTTACATTATTTTTCCTGCAGCTTGACTCACTATAAGATGTTGTTTGGACAGGAAATGATTGACGTTACGACACTAAAATGTTCCAAAACTTGCTTCACCGGGAGGTAAAATCTCTCGTTTATTATTCTGTTGTTTTCCACGTGCTGTCATTTCTTCTGCAGTGTTGCTATCAGTGTAAGAAGAGTGGGAGAAGAGGGTTTCATTGATCCAACACAACGAGCAGCACTTTGAACACATTTTATAAATGATCAGAAACTTGTAAATAACTCATGAAATAATAAAGTTAAATTAAAACCAAGCATACCATCGTTTTTCTTGTGAAATTCTCTATAAGTTTGATGTGTCACATGACCCTCTTCCCATTGGAAAAACTAAAGTTGGATCCAAAATGGCCACCATGGTCACCACCTTGAAAAGTTTCCCCCCTCCCAAATACTAATGTGCCACAAACAGGAAGTTAATATGACAAACCATTCCTATTTTGTTTAGGTGAATCATATAAATGGCCCACTCTGTACATCTGTTTCAAAACAAAATTTATTTTATTCCTTTAATTTTTACAATTAGTTTATTCGAATGGTTAGCAGATTTTATTCATGGTTATCTCATGATACCAATATATTATGTTGTTATCGCTCAATAACAATGAATGTTTTCTCGAGATAACGAGTTATATTTGTTGTGTTGTCTTGGGTTATGTCTTTCTGTCCACTATTTTTTGGGGAAAAAAAAAAGAAAAAAAGTCACTAATGATGAGAAAATTCATTCATTTTTCTACTGAAGTGACTTAAAAAAAAAAAAAAAAAAAAAAAGATAACGAGTTATGGTTTTTCTCTTGTGTATCATTCTGTAACCATGGAAACGGCTCGGTTCCCTCAACTTATCTCATAATAAAGACTCATTGTTACTTCGACATAACCCGTTATTTCGAAAACACTCATCATTATTTTGTTATAACAGCATAATTAACTCATTATTTTGGAAAAACAGCTCGTTATTTCATGATAACGACATATTTAACTCATTATCTCAAGAAAACACTCATGATTTTGTGATGATATTTTTTACTTTACTTTGTGATAACGGCATTTGATTCATTATCTTGAGAAACTGTTCATCTTTTTTTTGTGACGACATGTTTAACTTGTTATTTTGAGAAAACGCTCATTATTATTTTGTGATTATGACATATTATGTCAGTATCACAAGATAAACATGAAAAAAATATATGCAGAAAATGTCAGCTCTTGGCTTCCATAAATTCCTTGTCTAGCAGAAATGGTTTTATAGTTTTTTTTCTAATTTAACTGTTTGTAGATTCAAAAATCAAACAAATAAACATCAAATCAATAAGTTTACACACATTTTAACTTGTTCAGTTAAGAACATTAAGACAAATTCAGCATGTAATAATATAAACAGTTTTTCATTTATGGCTTCATTAGGATGTCGATGCTTAAAAGAAAACAATTAAAATTATATTTTTTCTTTCTCTAGTTTTTCTGAGTTTCTCATGGAACAGAGCATCTCCTTCTCCTGAAATAGGACCTGTAACAACACAAACAAGCAGCTTCAGATCTGATCTGGGGTCTGTTGGCCGCGGGCCACATCTTCTTCAAAACACTGCAGACAGTTTGAACAAAAGTGGACGGCTGAACTAAAACATTATTTTTACTGTTTGTTGGTTTTGGGCACACATACATGATAACATCCCAGTTTGAGCTCTGTTTAAATTGTGTTTTACATGGAGAGCTACAGTTATCAGTTTTGCAAAGATCTTATTTCCCAGTGATCCCAGTTTTCAGAAAATTCTAAACTTTTTAAAGAAATATTTTAATATTTATAGGGAAAATTGCTGTTTTATTTTAATTCTAGAACTTCAATAAACAGATTAAAATGATTAAAACAAATCAGTAGTAAAATCTGTGAATTCTGTTCACAAAATACTAAAAATCCTGAGATGATGGTTCACTCTGGTTCACAGAGAATCTGCTTTGATTTCTAATGATTTTTGAACACATGATTGTATCAAGCGTCTCTTCTGCATAAACGTGATTTTATTTTCATTTGCATTTGACCAATGGGAGAAGCCTCCACAGCACCAAACAAATTTGCATCCAAATTTGTGATGGAACAAACGATCAACCACAATTTGCATGACAGCACTGAGCCGGAGCGTGGCTCCCTGCAGGCTGAGGTCTGCAGCCTGCAGGGGTTGAGATCCTGATTAGAAAACAGAAAACAACAATAGATTGTGAAATTCCAGAGCCTTTTTTAATCAATGTTATGATAAATCCTCAACAAGTGGAGAATTTTCACTCAGGCTCAGTTCACACAGCAATGTTTTTAAATCAAATCTGAAGAGTTTCACCTCCACTGCTCACTTCTGCTCACCTTTCATGTACATTTCATTTATTTATACTTGGTTCGATATCTGAATATAATAGTGTTGGTTGGTATGTGTGTTTATGTATGAATATCTTATTTTATCTCCCCCTTCCTGTACTGAGCTGCAGGAATGTGTAATTTCCCCATTGTGGGATAAATAAAGTTTCATCTTATCTCATCTCACAGCTGGTCACTAAAACACCAGCGTCATTTCACAGTGTTGTATAAAGTACCTCAAAGTGATACTTGGGTAAAAGTACATGTGTCATCATAAATTACTTTGGTAAAATTTCAAGTCTCCGCTAAGAATATCACTTGAGTAAAAGTCTGAAAATACCTAATATATTTTGTATTTAAGTATCAAAAGTAAATTTCTGACATAAAATGTACTTAAGTACTAAAAGTAAAAGTATTGAGTAAAAATGAGCAGTTAGATTTTCTACAATTTGTAGTTTATTGGGAGGTGGCCTAAAAAAATGTTAAGGTCGAGATTTTTAGTGTCACATAAAATGTTAATGTTAAAAAAATTAGGATGTTTCAGCTGCACACACACACACACCTACACACACACACACACACACACACACACACATGTTTGTTTTTATTTGTTTCATCAATTTTATTTTTTTATTTTGCCTGAATTTGTAATTCTGTTCTTTATATGAATTAGTTTCATTTTCATCTTTAAAACACAAATCTTTCCACCAAGCTTTAGATTTTGGTGTTTGAGTAACGACTGATCAGTTACTCAGTACCTGAGTAGCCTTTTACCAAATACTTTTTTACTCTTACTTGAGTCCTTTCTTGGGTATTTTACTTGAGTAAAAATATTATAAGTACTTTTACTTAAGTACAGTTTCTGGATACTCTACCCATTTCAGGTAACGTAGTGATTAAAAGTGAGCAAATTAAAATACATGTTTTCATCATAGAAAACTAGTTCTTAATGTATTTTATATGAAATGTCCAGTTTTAAACCCAGAGTCTCAGATCCTTGATATTTTTCTGCTCCTTTGAGTCAGAGGCAGTTATCTTTCTGTTTTAAATTGTGTTAGAAATAAAGTGTTGTTTGTGAAAATGGTGGAACTGATTTCAGATTTCCTGCTTCTTGTTGAATGAAGTTTTGTTTGGATGTCAGGAAGTCGAGGCAGATTATTTCTACAGCAGAATAATGAAGCCAACAGTCTTCCTGTCAGAGTTAAACAGTGAAAACATTTGAACAGATTCAAGAACAAAACAGAATCTTCTAAGGAATCTTCATCAAAGATGGAGGCTGTCACCTCACAGGGATCAAATAAATATTTACTCAGTTTTTACAAAGCAGAACTTAAATGTTTCTGCTGTCGTGACGTCCAAATGTTCACCTTGTGATGCTTCTGTTTGTCTGTCTGAGTCACGTCGTGTTTTAAATATTATCGTTCTGCCTCCATATTTTGACTGCTTTCTGTTTGGTTCTTCTCTCTGAGTGTCGTTGCTTTATTCATATTGTGTTTTTATCTGTCACTTCTTCAATCTCTTATCATAAACGCATTAAAATGTTACATTATGTTCTCTGCAACATTTAATGCTCAAAAACACCAAGAGAAGGTGAGAAACACTTCCTGTATGTGGAGCTGAAGAAACACCTGATGTTTGTCAGTAAAGAAGCTGAGAGGATAAATGAAAACATGATGTGTGATATTTGCTTCAGAGGGATTATGAGGAGCAGAATCATGTCAGAAGAGACATCTTTTTCTTTTTGCTGGCCTTGGACCAATCACATATGAGGATGTAGGACATGGGTGGGCAAAGTCAGTCCTTGACGGCGCAAAGGAAGAAGTAAAACATGTAGGATGGTGGTCCTGGAATCACACTATATAAAAACAAAGGGGGGTGGGGGGCAGACGTGACTATCAGTGGAACGTCCCCCCATCTCCTCAAGGGCCCAGATTATTTGATCTGTTAAATAAAAATTAAAGTTTGATCAAAATAATAAATAAAATTAAGAATGTTTGCTTTTGTAACAGAACAAATACATGAATATAACATTAATATAACATAAATGTGAAAGGGTTTATTGTTTATATTTGCCAAGTTAAGCTACAAAACCTTAAACTTTAATGAATGTTAAATCAGAGACAAACTTATTATGTGACGTTTTATGTTAAATAAACTCAAAGCTGCTTGAAAACTGGAAGTTTTGTAAAAACTACAAGAGAAGAGTTGATTTGTTGTGAATATAAATCCACAAACATTCAGAGAATCATGATGGTTTGTGTCATGTGGAGCAGAGTGTTGGTGGGGGAGGGGGTTGTTTGTTTGTATGTGTGTGTGTAACACCTCAGGTGTGTGTGTGTGTGTGTGTGTGTGTGTGTGTGTGTGTGTGTGTGTGTGTGTAGGTGTGTGTGTGAAGTTTTATTGAAAGTTTGTTCTTCATTCACAGCAGGCAGAGTTTATAGAAGTTTTACTCAAGAAGTACTTCATAGTAAAATTAGTTCATAATAAAATTACTTCATAATAGAATTAAAGTAAAAAGTACGCTATAGTAAAAATACTCCTAAAAGTACATTGTTACCAAAAGGTTACTCAAGTAAATGTAACTGAGTAACTGTACTTAGTTACTACCCAGCTCTGCCTGGCACAGAAACACAACTTTAACTGTCCAGGATGTACCCCGCCCCTCTGACACTGCTGGATGTGGACCCCAGTGACCCTGAGAGGAAGAAGTGGGTAAAGATGATGGATGGATGGAAATCAATCACTTAATCGATCAAATATAAATCAATCAATCATAAATCAATCAATCAATCAATCATAAATCAAATCCCAAACACTGTGCTGCAGCTGATCAGAAATCTGTATAAACTGAAAACGATTCTAAAACTTTTGGCTCTTTCTGAATATTTTATGGAAACACAAAATGAGGAATGCAGATGTTTCCTCCCTAAACTAACTCAAAGTTGATTTTGCTCGTTCAGCTAGAGGTTTCTAATCTGACACAATAAATGTTACATGACAACATTTTACTCCAATATCTGTCAAACTGGTTAAGTTGCTGCAGTTTTGCAGCGACAGACAATAAAATCTGACTGAGACTAAGAAGAAATGTAAAAATCTGCACTTTTATTGTTTTTTGAAACGATCACGATGAATATCTCAACACTGTGATCACAATTTTTCACTACTAACTTTCTTTTTAATTATGTGTTGGAGAGGGGAAGGTTTAATTACAAACCGTTTTGTTTTCTTTTTCCAGTTTCATTTCTATTAAATGTTTTTATTAATTATTTTAGAAACATGTTTTTATTGTCTGGAGGGACTGCAGATGTAAATTAGCCTGAGGCTACATCAAATGTTTTTAATACTTATGTTTTAATCGCACACCGTCCTCATTAAATAAATATATGTTTCTGTGCAGAGTGCCAGAAACTTTATCAAACATACAATTTGTTCTTTAAAGCTCCCTAAAACCTTTTATTTCCTGCAGCATCCTTGAGTTTAATTGCTGTTTTTCTTTTGTTTTTTCCCTCTAATAACATGTTTATAATCAGCATCTTTCTCAAGTCATCGCCTCTTTAATGCGTCAAACTGTAAAAATTCTGATTTTTTTTCTTCTACAAACTGTTTGCCCCCCCCCCCAAAATGAGCTCAGTGAGTCTGCAGCCAGAGTCAACAAAGTAGTAAGATAGTGTTCAGGGTGGCGTTCAGTCAAGGGCTGCAGATAAGAATGTGCAGAGAGAGTTTTAGGGACAGAGGTTAATGTTTGCTGTCAACAGGCTTTCCTGACTGATAAAAAGATTTAGAGAAGAAAAAACGATATATTTAACCATAAAACAGCCTCACTGATAACTCATCTTCTTCTCCTCTGGTTAAATATAACACCTTATTTTTTATCTCTGCAGGTAAAAAACTTTACTCTTTTTTAGATTTTACACAACTTTTCTACATTTTTTTTCACTCAAACATTAAAAACACAACAGTATCACAGTGTTTTACTCACTTAAACACACCAGACATATACTACATTATAATTATGTTATAATTATGAATGACCCCACAGTCCTCTGATTGAAACAAACCCCCCACCCCCAGGTTAACACCACTCAGTGATGAATAATTCATTACTATTATTACAGTTTTTAAAAAAGCCTAATTAATTTCTACACTATGGTGTTCAATTAAAATTTAGAAAGTCTGTATTTAAATTTCCCTTTAGCCTTAAAACTGTGTTAGTTTGTGTCTGTGGAAGCTCAGAGAGGAAACCTGGATCAAAAAAATGACCAGAAAAGAGCTTATTTGGGTCCTGATCTGGACCTCGAGTCACTATTTGTGGCCTCCTGATAGGACACAGGAGACTGTAGTGTTGACCTTTAAACTGTAAATGTTACAGTTTGTGAGTGCTTCGGAAAATCTGAAATCTATATTTATGTTTCGATTTGTTGAAACTATTATTTAGGAATCACAAGAAACCATCAGTTATCCACACAGGTTCTGGTGCAGAGACCACCTCTGTGCTGAGTTCTCGGGACAAACACGTCTCCGATGGACAGAAAGACAGACGAGTCCATGTTAAACAGCAGAACCTGCTGAAATGTAGCATCGAAGCAGAGGAATATTTTTGTTGAAATGTTGGAGAAATGGGTGCTATATCAAAGACATTCTGCCTGCAGTCCAAACATGTCTCCTGTCAAAGTCCTGAAATGAAGAACCCAACCAGACAGCTGGGCCTGACTGAGGGGCAGCTGAAATCCTCTTTTTTCAGCTACAAAAAAACCAGAAGTGTTTTTATTTATCTGAGTGTGTCGTGTTTCTAGATGCATCAAAGATGGTTATAAAAAAAGCAAAACACTATAATTATTTACTTTCTGCAAATAACTGCTCACAGAATAAATATCACAATAATGAAAATCTAAGAAACTGGGATTTGTAAAAAAAAATAAAATAAAAAAAAAGCTATCACTTTAAATTTTCTTAATGCTGCATTCAGGTGCAGTTCGTACATTTTCATGTTAAGCATGAGGTGATGAAGATGTAGGCTGTGGGGTTTGTTATTTAGAATCAGTTGTAAAAATGATTCCTGGGTTAGAGAAGAAAACACAAATCTGTTTTTATTTACAGATCCCCCCAATATTTTCTTTATTTATTTATTACCAGAGGTGATCAGAATCTGATAATTTGGGCGGTTGCATAAATTTATCCTGTTAAGAATTCAACCCTTTTCACAAGTGCGCACTTTGCAAAAGTTCCGAGATTTTCCCGCAGCCCGTGAACGCACCACGCAGAGCCGCTTTCCTGTTGCTCTGAGGAGGCAGGCCGGTGATTTTCCACTCCCGCCGATGTCTCTGGTCCCCCGGTTTTAGGAGACAAAGGTCAGAAAGAGAAGCTTATAAATAGGCTAAAATAAAGGCTTCTGACGCGTCCACACTCCACTCGCTCTCACGGACACGGGAGGACTCGGACAAGAAGAAACGGACAAGGGACAGCACGCAAAGGACAAAAAAGAGGACAAAATTAAATCCTAAAACATCACATCACCGTAGCAGGTAAAGAAAGAACTGCATCCTTGTTTTGGGCTCCTGAGCAGCACCGGGGAGGGATGTTTCTGCTGCTTTCATTCATTTTCCTCACATTTGTTGATTAAAAAAAACGGATTTTTAATTTGCTCCTTTTTCAGTCCGTGTTGTTTGAATGAAAAGAGTTTCTCTGCAAACCTGAAGGAGCCTGAAAGTTTGTTTTGTGCGGGGATGAAGTGTTCAGGCTGTTTTGTTGGGTTTTGTTGGTGTGAAGATGCAGAGGTGCGTTTCTTTGTGCAGCTTGGTGTTAAACTGATCTGAAAGCGGCTCTTCTTCCTGCCGGGCTCAGCGGCTCGTGCGCGCACCGGCGGATCTGTCACCTTTAACCATCACAACCCTTTTTTAGCTTTTACACTTTTGCATCTGGTGACGAGTAGAAATGATTTGCTCGTGTTGACATTCTTTACAAATAAGTTCTTGATTAGATTTTTAAAAGACTATCAGCAGCTTTTCTTCTCCTCCAGTTTCCCCGCGCGCGTCTCTTATTTCACCAGGATGGTTTAAGCCACTGAAAATGTCTGAATTCATCCATACAGAATGAAAGCGTGGCTGCTTCTGGTCCGTTTGCTTCTGTTGTTGAGCTTCTCCATAAAGGGGAAGTGAGGCGCTCCGAGCGCTGAGGAGGCGGAGATGCTCTTCTGTCCCCCTCCCCTCCCCTCTGCCTCCCTGTAGCTCTGTCTCGTTTCCTGCTTTCTTTAATTTCCTTCTTTTGACATTACTTTATTATTTTTTTATTCTTCTACAAGTAATTCTCTATAGCTGCTCTCAATATTTATAATAGTCTAACTTCTTAGCTTCCAACAAGTGGATCACAAGTCTTTTTTGTTTCTATTGTGTTCAAATAATAGATAAAACATACAAATTAATGATTAATACTCTGTTAGTAAGCAGGGAGCACCAACATGTATTTGCTACAATAGAAAGAATAAAACATGAGTTATAACAGTCACATTAATGAAGCACCATTGTGAAGTGTTTGTTGCTGTTTCCACCTGTGCTGCTGCAGTTCTCCTCCTGACCTGAAGGTGTCAGTAAATAGGAAACAAGTGGAGCCAGAAACAAAGATACAACACAAAACAATACAACTTTATTATAAAGCTCTTTAAAAACACCAGTGGCTAAAGTGCTGTTCAGGAATAAAAACATAAAAGCAAACATAAAAAATATAAACTAAGCAAAATAAGTCAATAATATCATAAAAACAGCAGCTGTTCATTGTTTTTCATACATATTTATAACAATTTATTAGTTTAGTAGAATTAATTTACAAAACAAAAGTTTGTGTTAAAAGTTCAAAATTTATAATGATAGTTTGTGGTTAAATTTCAAAGATGGAAAATTACCCAGGTTTGTGTGGAGTAGGGGTGCAGAAGGTGCTGCAGCACTCTCTGATGGATGCCACAGATCATGTTTGTTCACACACAATTTAATGAAAACTAAAGTTTAATGAATGCTGCATGTTTATAATATTGTAAATTCTCTGTAAAAACCTGACTGTTGTTTGTCTGTGTGAAACTTTTAAAGCTTTATAAAACACAAACTAATGAGCAGATTAGCATAAAGTCGTGAACACACTTTTTATATCCTCCCCATCCCAACATATCCACACATTTATGCCCAGACTTGTTCAAGTTTGTGATGCTGTTGATTTCCATTAAATAAATCTATATTTATTCAGGCAGGTTTGTTAAAAAAATAATAATTGTGCTCAAATCATCCGTATTTATATTGAGAAATGATGAGTCGTCACTTACTGTCATTTAAAACTGCAAAGGACTTCCTCAAATCTTTTGTTTCCCAGAACAGTAAACAAATAAAATAATAAAAAAGATGGTGATCAGCTGATTTCTAAAGACCAGCCACAGAAAAAAGTTTTATTTTATCAATTATTTAGTGTTGTTTCTTATTCCGACCTGTCGTAGCTCAGGCTCTCATGGAGCTGATTTATTGTCAAACAAAGCTCAGGTTGAAGCACGCAGTCAGTAAATGTGTTGTTTTTTTAGCTGGAACTGATCTGAGGAATGAAATTAATCATTAAAATGTTTCTGTCTGTGTGAAGATGTTAAACCTCTGCGACACGATTCAAAACCCAGGCCTGCATTCTGCATTTAGGTCACTTATGGTGAGAGAGGGGCCGTCTCCGGTGGGCCGGCTGGATCTGAGAACTGTTGCTCTGCACCAGGCGGGCAGTGGGAACTCTGGAAGTTTGTAATCTTCAGTTGTGTTATTTGTTTGTCAAACCGCAGCTGAAAGCTTCTGTTTTAACTGGAGGCTTGTTTGCTCTTAAATGATTCATCAAGTCTGTAACCTGAGGTTTTCAGAGAGAGAGTGTGTGTTTGTGTGTGTGTGTCAAATCTCAGCTCTGAGCCTTCCCAGAGTCACTTCTGCCCATGTAAACAGAGAAGAGGGAACTTTCACTGACTTTAAACAGCACGGAGCTCATTTGCATCTCTTTGTGTGTAACCTTTAGATCTGGCTGCATCTTCACCTCTGCTGCACACGCTAACCGCTAACAACCGCTGACCCACATAATATATACTGCTCCCAAATTAGTGCTGCCCCAGTAATCCTGCGTGTTTTTACTTTGCTTTGCTCGGCTGCTGTAAGGATAGTAAGTAACACCCAGAACCGGAGTAAAGAGTAATGTTATTAGAGGTGGGATCAGTTGGGCGCTCCCCCTCTGATGCCAAGTATCTTCATCCCACAGGATGATGGAAGCCCTGCAGGACAAGTGAAAGGGACAAACCAGCTCCCTCTTGTGGCACCAATGTTCAAGAATCAACCCATATATGGATATTCTAGTCTTGCAGCATAAATAATTTATAGTAAATAAAATCAACTTAGATCAATAGTTAGAACAGGGAGGGGTTCATCTGTCTTTTAGCTTTAAAGCTTTTTACAGATATTGGAACTCGTTCCTGCAGACATCTCTGGTGAAACTCAAACATCCTCTATATGTTTGGTTTTTCCCGATCATCGTGACAAACACTAGATTTGCAACGATACAGAAAATTAACGATTCGGTTTGATACTTCATTGTCATGGTTCGATGTGTTTTTATACTAAAAAGAGAAATGTCCACGCCCTTCTTAACTTGTAATTTATTTAAATTAATTATAAACATTTAGCTCAAAAATACAGTTTTAAATTAAATGTTGCTGAAACAGCAAGTTTCTCAGTGGATCTGTGCTCCCTAATGCAGCTTAGGTGGAGTAGTCGAACACAGATCCACTGATCCTTCAACACAGAGCTGATAAAATAAATGTTAAAAAATCTGTATTGATCCATACATAGTGTGTGTTGTTCCATTCATAGTGTGTATTGTTCCATACATAGTGTGTATTGTTCCATACATAGTGTGTATTGATCCATACATAGTGTGTATTGTTCCATACATAGTGTGTATTG
>JARVJO010000365.1:26003018-26032270 GCA_031762555.1 Cynodonichthys magdalenae | reverse complement strand
CATAGTGTGTATTGATCCATACATAGTGTGTATTGTTCCATACATAGTGTGTATTGTTCCATACATAGTGTGTATTGTTCCATACATAGTGTGTATTGATCCATTCATAGTGTGTATTGTTCCATACATAGTGTGTATTGTTCCATACATAGTGTGTATTGTTCCATACATAGTGTGTATTGATCCATTCATAGTGTGTATTGTTCCATACATGGTGTGTATTGTTCCATACATAGTGTGTATTGTTCCATACATAGTGCATATTGATCCATACATAGTGTGTATTGATCCATACATAGTGTGTATTGATACATACATAGTGTGTATTGATACATACATAGTGTGTATTGAACAGTTCCATACAGATACATGTATTGATGCATAGGATTACTAGGACTGGGTATCATGCCCACTTCTCCAAATTGATTTGATTTCAATCATAAGGTTCTGAATCGATTAATCATGATTCAATTTGATTCAATTCAATTAGATTCGATTCAGTCTGCTCTTAAATAATGAAAATGGTTCAATTTCGTTGCAAAATACATTATGACTATTTTTTTTCTTCACCATAAACAACAGGTTTTAAGGAAAAACTTTAAAATTAAACGGTTTAATATTGAACTAAAGCTGTCATAAGTTTCAAAGGTTCTAAATTATAAAGGAATTGCAGGTTACAGTTGTTTGATATAGTCATTTTTAAGAAATTAAAAATTTTCTTCATAAATAAGAAGTGATGGGAATAAGGTTGCAGGGGAAGAGGTGGGCTAATATAAATATACTTCTGCCCATTCCTTTGAGTGTATGAAAATTATGTTTTTGTAATGTTTGTTAGCTTCTGTTGTCATGTTCAAAAAAATTTATTAACTTATTACTTAAACCTTATTAAAACAAATAATACAACCACAACATTTCATCACTGTGGATTTAATTAAGACATTTCTTAAAGTTTAAAAATAATAATATTTGTAACAAACTAAACAATTTTGTTAGAATGTGGTCTTTCTCGTATTTATACACGCTGTGGAGAACAGTTTCAGTCAGATGTTTACATACTGTAGTTTGGTTTGAGCGTCTGAACGAGCCGCTCGTTAACCTGCTTCGTTTTCTCTACCATGTAGGAGCTCAAATCTTTCCAAACAAAAGTCTCCATGGTCTCTGTTATCTTTAAGTTCTGCTGAGAATCAGCTGATAATGTGACTGATTCCTTAGTTTCTTTTGTTTTGCTCCAGACAATTTATCAAAAGCTAACGTTAGCACTGAACGTCAACTGGATGTAAACATACGGCAAGCCAGGAGTGACAAAATATAGAAACACATTTCAGACGAGTGCACAAGACGCCATGAAGAAGAATTGATCTCATGCCCTGTGAATTGATTTTCCCAAATTTAAATGAAATCAGTCCAAGATCGATTAAATCGATTTGTTTTACCCAGCCCTATTGATGCACTCCTAACCCTCACATTTATTAATTAATCATCTGGTGAACACTTTGGACTTGAAGATCAGCAGATTTAGGCCAGTTATTTATTCATTTTTTATAATTATTATGTTGTTTTTTGACCTGGACATTTTGGACCAAACTTGTCTTTCTGTAATGAAAACAGCTCCTGTGAAGGTGTCAAAATACAACTTAAAGTGTCAAAAACTAAAATAAAAGGAAGTCAAAAGTTTTTTAAGTATCTTTAGTTTTTTATTTCTTTGTTATTTAAAAAAATAATCTACTGTTTGTTCAAGTTTTAGAATAATTTCATTGCCTGACACTTTCAGCCACTATCAAACCAGCAGTTTGTGCTGGGGATTTTTTTTGTAGCCATTTCTTGAAATCTTGTGACTTACTGGTAGCGGAATGAGTCTAAATTTAGAATTTAGTTGTTTCAACATTCTCAAGTGAGTAGTTTACCCCCCCACATGGCTGATAGGAAATAAACACTGGATTGGAATGAAAACTTGTGCACAGTTGCAACAGGTCAGCTGCTTCTGGATGATTGAAATCTGTAAAACGGTGATGTCAGGAAATTGTATGTTTTGTTTCCAAATACTCGAAGAGAAGGAATAGGCAGTCGTACCCAGATGGAGAGGAGATGGATAGCTTGGATTTAGTGTTTGTGTGTGAAAACAGGAGCTTCCTGTCACATTCACTAACCTGCAGTGTTGAAAACAAATAAACTAAGAATCATGTAATGATTAAATAGAGACATCTAGCCTCCCTGTTTTTTTTTTCTGTTGTACAAAGGTCATTGCACATACAGTATTATTATGGTTGTTTTACATATGTGACAGAAAACTGCTGCACCTGTTTTTTAAATTGTATTTTAGTTTTTGGTTTTGACTTATTTTGTATTTGGTCACACTCTGTGGGATCTTTGTAGAACCACAGTATAAATATGTCACCTATTTCCTTCTTTGTCTCTACATTACAAGCTTTGCTGTTGCTGCTTCAAAACTGTAGAGCAGTTTACTTCTGTATTTTATTTTTTTTAATCAAAGTCAAATTTATTGTCATTCAGATTATACTACAGAGGTGCACAGCTGAAAAAAAAAGTTCTCTGAGCGTCGCTGTGCAAATAGACAAGAACAGACAATCACATAAAAACATCTAAAAAGTAGCTGAAAAAAGCACTAAACTACAAAATAAAATTAAAAAAATTAATGTGTGGCCACTAGATAGTTAATGTGTGGCCATGATGTAATTTGTGGCCATGAGATCGTTATGCATGGACATGTATTAGTTCATGGCCACACTATAGTTAATGCATGGCCACAACATAAATTGTGGCAACAAGATAGTTAATGCATAGTTAATGCAGCAGCACTGACACCTCACAGCTAGAAGGTCCTGGGTTTGATCCCCGGTTCGGACCTGGGGTCTTTCTGTGTGGAGTTTGCATGTTCTCCTCATGCTTGTGTGGGTTTTCTATGGGTACTCTGGTTTACCCCACCCCTAAAAATGTGTACAATAGGTTGCTTTCGGGCCCAGGCCTCCCTGGAAAAAGAGATCTGAGATCTCAACGGGACTTGCCTGGTTTAATGACGGTATATAATAATAATAATAATAATAAATAATAATGGCCACAACATGACTCATGGCTACAAGATAGTTAATACATGGCCCCAATATAGTTATGTTTCACCACAAGATAGTGAGTGCATGGCCATGGAATAATTTGTGCCCACACGATAGTTATGCATCGCCATGACATAGCTTGTGGTCACAAGCTAGTTATACATATGGGACAACACAGCTCATGGCCACAAGATAATTATTGCATGGCCTCGACATAGCTCATGGCCATACGATAGTTATTGTAAGGCCACTACATAACTAGTGGCCACAAGATAGTTAATGTGTGGCCATGGAATAATTTGTGCCCACATGATAGTTATGCAGGGCCATGACATAGCTTGTGGCAGAGATGTTCACAAGTCTTTTTTTGCAAGTCCAAGTCAAGTCTCAAGTCTCTTGACCTCGAGTCCAAGTCTCATTGCATGTATCACTTAACTGGCTGTTTGATCAAAGGTATTTAAATCAAATATAAAAACTTAGTATTAAAACATAATACTGTTTTAAAAATAAGGTTAAAGTTGAAATCACAATCAAGCATTTTAAATATTTTATATTTTATTTATAGTCTTTCAAAAGCATACTGTAATTATATCATGCCATTGACAAATAACAAATATAAATCTCTTGAATGGGTTGTTCCGAACTGTAATTTCCCTTCATGGGATCAATAAAGTTTTATTCAAATCCAACAAGTCTGCTGCTGATTTTACAATAAAATACCAGAAAAAAAATATTTTTAAGTGCATAAAAGCATGTCAGTGAAGATGATGAACCAGAATCCTTAAAGTTAAAGGGCTGCACACGTTATCACAAAAACAAATTTTTGATTTGGACTCCACACACTTTGCATTTTGCCAGTCTCTTGTCATTACGTTGAATAAAGTCTCTGTAAGCAAAGTGTATCATGAATGGCAGCTGAACCACCTACTGCAACACGCCTGCCATGCTGAAGCTCTGTTTGTCATGTAGGGTACGTGTCATTAACACTGGACAGTGCTGGCCCCTCCTGTTCCCAGGCGAGAGGGAGCGGAGCGGAGCATGGATGTATTGAGGGAGTGAGAATCGTGAGCTGGGCAGTGAAAAGACTTGCATTGTTCGCAAGTCTCAAACCACTAGTCCAAGTCAAGTCTCAAGTCTTTAGGGTCACGAGTCCCCATCTCTGGCTTGTGGTCACAAAATAGTTATGCATGGACACAACATAGCTCAAGGCTACAAGATACTTATTGAATGATCACTACATAACTAGTGGCCACAAGATAGTTAAGATGTGGCCATGAGATAGTTAATGTGTGGCCACAAGATAGTTAATGCACGGCCATGACATAATTTGTGGCCTTGAGATAGTTAATGCATGGTCACAACTCAACTCGTGGGAATAGGATAGTTAATGCATGGACACAGTATAGTTAATGTGTGGCCACAAGAAAGTGAGTACATGGCCACAAGATAATTAATGTGTGTTTACTTCTTCATATTTGGTCCGTTGAGACGTTTAAATCTTTAGTAGACTTTGGTCTTTTTAATTTGCTTTATGAATCAATGTGACATTGAATTAAGTCTGTGGCTTGTTTATAAAGATATTTTTAGACACAAACACAAGAGGTGATTGTTTCAGAAAACTCATATTTCCATGTGGTCAAGTCCTTTTATTCCATCATACTTTAATTTGTAGAATGAATGAGGATCATTCAGCAACAAATCGTCAGACACAGTTCATTTGTCACATTTTAAGAACTGGATTAACTGATTTAAATCATAATCTCTAACATAATGAGTTAGAATGCAGAAATGTTTTATTTGCAACAACAAAACTCAATAGTGATCAATAGTTGCTTTTAAAGCAACAAAGGGATGTGAGTAAAATAAAGGAAATGCAGAAAAATCTAGAAGAATTAGTGGAAGAGTAAAATAAATGTGAAGCAGAATGGTACATACTGTAGTTATGAATGTGTGAATTTAATCTGTGGTCAGTCCAGTGGAAAGGGCTTCAAATAAGAGCGTGAGTTCTGTAAGTTGTCAGGGAAAGAAGAAAGTGTGTCTGATGTTGGCCTGAGTTCTGCTCCATGTGATCCCACACTTTCATCAACACAGACCAACACTTCTCTGGGCTCTCAGATGGTTCTGGTCATTAGAAAACTCTGTATTTAGAAACTTTATAATCAGGACTAGTAAAATTACAAGTGTTGTAAACTTTACTCTGTCTTGTATTCTGGCCGACTCTCTCATACGAATTATTGATCAGAAGCAATTAGCCTCAGACATAACTGATTCCAGTAACTCCTAAAGCAGGAAGTGCTTGTTTATTTCACCACTTTCACATAAAAGATTTACTGTTTTTTTATTTATAGGCAGTTAAACACAAAATAAGTATGTAAATGTATGTTGCTTTGAAAATTTAACATATTTTAAATAACCTAAAGATGCAAAAATAGATATTTTGCAGAAATGAATGGATAATTGTTTATATGAACTGCTGGGAAAAGCTAGTCTTGCAGCTTAAACTGTCAAAATTTACAGATGAATAGATATAAATCATGAATCTCGACTAAACGGTGGTCTTCCTGCAGTCGGATGTAGAACGAATGAATGATGGGGAGAAAGAGTGAAGCTGAAGGCGCAGCCCTCTGCCAGATGGAAGAGATAAGGACATTTTCCACAGTGACAGACATGTGCTGACTGTTAAGTGTGTCTCTGGTGCCGACTCTGTTTCACGGCTGTTGTTGAGTGGAAATTTACAGAGATGGTGTTTTCATCGTTACCGTGATTACTTTATGTCGTTCTGCTCGTCGAACCAATGAGCTGCAGACAGAAAGAGGAAGCAGTCTGCAGTTGCATTTCCTGTTTCACGTCAGTAAAAAAAACGTGTCGTGTAAATCAGACGATACGGCCTCAGCTTTAGGATTCTGTGTCCAATCCAACTTTGAATCCTTTCCAAGCTGGAGCTGAACTTTGAGTTTTGGTGACCTTTTCAAAGAGACCAATAAAAAACAAGTATTTACTGTTTTATGGACTCTCTTATGATCAGTCACTAAATGGGAAGTCAAACTTTATTGCATTTGTTTTGAACACTACTGATGTGAACCTATGTAAAAATAAAAGTTTTATTTTACATTTATTTTAAGACTACATCAGATTAACAGAGTTGTTTTGAGTTCAGTCCTGTAAACCATGATAACAGTTGTAGCTTCTAACCGTCACATTAAAGCTTGTTGTTGTTGCTTTTAATCCTTATAGTATAATTAAAGTTCAATTTAATAAGAATACTTGAGTATAAGTTTAAGTTTATCAAGTATACTTTGCACCATGTACTTATACTAGCAATTATAGTGATTTATTACTTCTTCAGACTGAATTGGGACTTTTATTTTAGTTTTTAAAAAGTATACTTTAAGTATACGTTTAAACTCTTTAATTTTACCAAATTATACATTTAAGTACACTCATCCATATACTACTAGTGTACTACATATATACATGTGTGGTTCACATTTAAGCTTGTTGAATTATATTTAAAGTATACTTTTCTCTATACGGCCATTGCAATAGTTATATACTTCTAGTCCTCATTTTAAGTATACTTGAAGTACACTTTGGGCAGATATTATAAGATTTTTTTCTTCTTCTGCTACCTTTCATTTATGATTAATATTTTTTATTGTATATATATTTGTTTTTTTAAAGAAATGAATGAATGAACTAAACTTTTATGAATTACTTAAACTAAAATACTACTTTTGCCATTTTAATTTTTAAGCTTGCTTAGTTGTAGAATATTATTTATGTACTGAAATATACTTTCTGAAGTATTCTTAAACATAACCCATACTGTATGTACACTACACTGTATATGTCACTATACTATTCTCAAGTATATCAAATAAAAAGTAAACTTAGTACACTGTCTCTTTTTTTGGTGTAAAATAAGTATACTCAAAGTACACTTAAAGTACATTTTTTAAGGCAAGTCTTGGCCTTGTTGTTTCTCGTCACAATTGACGGCAGAGTTTTAAACTGAGACCATGTTATTATTTGTTGTTGTACCTGTAGGGAGTGACAACAAGGTATAAAAACTTTAATGTTGTCGTCTCTTATCGTTCCAGAATGGCTCAAAAAGAGAAACTTCAGTGCCTGAAGGACTTCCATAAGGACACTTTGAAGCCGTCTCCTGGTAAGAGCCCCGGCACTCGGCCTGAAGACGAAGCGGAGGGCAAACACCCCCAGAGGGAGAAGTGGGCCAGCAAGTTGGACTTTGTTCTGTCTGTTGCCGGCGGCTTTGTGGGTTTAGGGAACGTTTGGCGTTTCCCGTACCTCTGCTACAAGAATGGTGGAGGTAAGGCTTCGAATGGTTAACGCTCGTAGATAAAGTTTTAAACACATTTTGTTAAATTTGCATTGTTTTATTTAATCCTACTTTGATGTTTAGGTGCATTTCTCATCCCCTACTTCATTTTCCTGTTTGGCGGTGGCCTGCCAGTCTTCTTCCTGGAAGTGGCCCTCGGTCAGTACACGTCTGAGGGTGGCATCACCTGTTGGGAGAAGCTCTGTCCCATCTTTACTGGTATGTAACCTAAAACCAGCCTGACTCTCCATGCTCACAACTGCTTTACATGTGCATCTAATGCTACGTTTTAAACAAGCAGGAGTCACCATAAAAAAACTAAACACCACTCATTAACCGTGTTTCCATCCAATTTTAATCTGAACTTTGAGCAAACTTTTAAAACGTCACAAAAAAAGAAGAAATGTGAATCAGAGGTGTTTCTATCAACTGGTTTGCAGCGAAGACGTTGATGTTACGTGTGGCTGTAGTAAACAGGAAGTAGTAAACAGGAAGTAAACTCAGAGGGACACATCTCAGGACAGTGGAGAGACGTTATGAGGAACATGTTGCTGCCATCAGGACAGTTGTAATTATTCTGTCAGATCAGGGTTGGTGATGATCCTGCTGTCTGGAGATGCAGAAAAAGAAATGAATTCTCTTCACGTTATGAGAATATGAGAAGAGCAGAGGGTCCAGCTGCAGCCGCTGCAATTATTGGACAGCAGGAACAGCTGATCTAGATCAGTTCACTACGTCAGCACTTGTGTTTCCATCTGCCCTTTTGCACATTAACTCTTTTTTGGAAAATCCAAAAAGCACCTGAAGCGAGCGTCAAAAATTTCTTTGCGAAAATGGGGAAGTTTTTGCGAATTTTGTCGTCTTCATCCAGCTTTTCTACTGCGATGCTTCAAAATGCACAGAAAAAACATTGATGGAAACACGGCTAATGAGCAGTTTTTATAAAACCTTTTAAACTCCTCAGATGGAGCCAGAACAGTTATTTAGAGGAAGCTCATGATCTGATCCAAATACTCCCAGGATCTCCTCCTGCTTCATCGATAGATTTATTGGTCTCATTGTATTTAAAATGTAAAATATTTGTTCTCTTGCTAAGCATCATTTGCAGAATGGTTGTTCACTTTGAAAACCTCCACACACCTGCTTCTGATTGTGTTAATTGATGATTAGTGAACAACTTTATGGTGCATTGTCTCCACCAACTGGTAAAGTGTGCGGCTCAGGACAACCAACTCAAAGAACTAGCACCACTCGGCTGACGTTTCTTCTTTTCTCACTGGTATTGATGCATCTCTTTAAATGTTATCCCGTAGATAGAAGCCAAACACAATCATTTGTTCCCAGCCACGCCCTTTTTAATACGGTGCTCCTTCGCTCAGAGCCTCGTCTCCAGTCTTTTCTTTCTTGTTAAAGGTCTTGAATTTTTCCACACCTCTGCTGTTTTTCACAGAGGAACGGCTGAGTCACGCCAGCCTCTCCTCCAATCAGGGCGCAGAGAATGTACCTAGCAGCCGTTACCAGGCAACAACCAGCACTGGTACACCGACACACTGAGACCCCTATTCAACTTCTTCAGCTCTCACCTTGTCTCCTGTGGAAACCTTCGTTTTAGTCCAGAAAAGAAGCACATTCAGGGTTTTAAGATTTGTTGTTTCTTCTCTGATACGTTAATCACTCGCACTTATCTGTCCGTTTTTATTGCTCGTCTTTCATCATATTTTCTTCCCTCCCATCACTTTTTCCTTCGCCAGTTCCTCCCACCTCCCCCACTCCTCCTGGTAATAACCAGCTGAATAATATTAAAGCGTTCGTCACTGTTTGTTCAGCTTTTTTTTTAACTATTCTGACAGCTTCCTTGTTTCCAGTCGTCACGCTCGTCTCAGTACATTTAAAATGGCAGTTTAACTTCTTCTTTCTCAAACGAGTTGCCGTCTCAAACCATATAAATATACACACACGAGGCGGCGGACAGACTGTCCCGATTCACACATCGCTATGGCAACAACACAGCAACACATCACAGGGAAGCGACGAGACGGGGCTTGGATGAGGAGAAGCAAAGTAGTGAGATCTGAGGAGCCGACAGAAGACGAGAGAAGAGGGGAGAAGGAGTCAGAGCTAAATGTCTAAGCCTGGCTGAGTTACAGACGTTTTTCTGTCTGTTTATGTTAATTAGCTGTGGTCGCCATCTTTGCTGCTTATGTTTATTTTTCCAGTGCAGAGGTGGGATTAAGAAATAAGTCTGAATCTGTGCCAGAGCAGGAAAGAAACAAGTTCCAACTGCAGATGTTCATTTTGCTCCAAGTTGAGCTGATAATGCTCCACAGGATGGTGTCTGCATCAAGTGTTTGGGAACAGAAAGTTACAAATGAAAGGCTTCTAACTGCATTCATGGCTCATTTTTTTGCTGTAACAAGTCTTCGATAAAACAACCACATTTTTTTTTCCATTTGTTGTCAAATTTCTTAACTCCCCAAAAATTCTTGTGTGAAAGTTCAAGAATTCTCCCAGAAATGATCGTCGAAAGTTCGAGCGAGGTCAGTTAAGGTCATCAGACGGGTTGAAGAAATGACATCATGGAGGAGGAACGCATCTGTTTGTTTGATCAGCACTGTACCATGTGATCTGAGCGGGTGTGTGCGTGCGCGCGCCTGATAAGAGACGCGTGGCAGCTGCTAATTAATGAGTGATTAAAAGTACACAATGTGACTGACGGTGAAGCAGTTCACACGTTCATATTCACGCCGAAGACACACAGATGGTGAACAAGGCTGAGGATGTTTCTCTATAATTCATGCAGACACTTCTCCTCACACACACACACTCACACACACACTCATGTTCACAGATGGTCAGTGACGTTGAAGGACATTAATTTGGATGAGTGGCCTCTGTCGGCTGTGCTTGAACACAAACGAAGCGTGTTAGTATCCTTGTGAGGGCCGGCGGCGGCTGCAGACTTCACCTCTAACCTAAATTCTAATCCATTGTGATCCAAACCCTGATTCGTACACCTGCTTGAATTGTGGATAAGATTTTTTTTGTCCTTGTGCAGTCGAAGCAGATGAATGAAAAAAACACACAAACACACTTGATCCTGTGTTTAGCTTTTAGCTTGGTGTCAAGGCTGGTAATGACGAAGTAAAACATATTTGATTATTTTTTAAACATGGTTTTAAAACCACTGAAGGTTAAAAAACTAAAACACCGTTGTTTTGGTCCTTGGGTCAGTTATTATGTACGGAGTATTATATTATATTAGGGCCACGAGTAGAAGTCATAATCTTACATGATGTGTCCATTTTCTGTTCCTGATGTTTTTACTCATTTCCTCCTCATTTTCCTCACACCTGCTGTGGACAGCCAGGTGTGTCTCTGTGTTGATGAAGCAGTTATTGATGACCTTTGGGTCACTGTTAGTGTAAAATTCTTCCATCCAAATGATGTGACGACTAAATCTGTCAGTACAGCCATTAATTATAATACAGCGTTTGCTCAATCGCTTCATAGTCCTGTTTCTGACAATTTAATGCTAATGTGCTACAAGAGTAAGTAATTATTAAAACTGATAATAACAAACAATTTCACAAGTTACTCAACATTCTTCATTTTAACGCAACGATAAGAATGTTTTTTCATGTAAAGGTTCTCCTAATGTTATGACTTTATTCTTGTAATATTACGACTTTAATCTCTTAATACTATGAATTTATTCTCATAATAAAAATATAATAATATTGTTGTGTGGCCCTAATACTCCATCATAATTACACTTCAATATTTATAAAGAAAACTTTTATATTTCTGACCTTTCACCAGACAAACTTACACTCAGGCCTGTCACATTCACTAATTTGTTCTGGATGATAAATTGTCTCAGAAATTATCGCACTAAACAATAATTTTAAACTAATATAATGATTCTCTGATGCTACAGAGTTTACAGACCGTGCACATGACAAATACCTGAGAGTTCACTCCTCCCCACAATGAGAAGCATTAAAGAGGGAGACATAAATAAACAAACAAGAAAATGAAAATTATTGACCTCATTTTAATTTATCCTGTGATTAATTGATTTATTATGGCGACAGGCCTTTTTACACTGATAAACCAGAGGAAAGGAAGTGCATCACAAGCAGCAGTCTTAGCAGACACAGAAAGCTGTTTTAAATTAAAAGGTTCATTTTTTACGTTAGAAGTTTTAGTAAAAAGTTCCCATTTGATTCTCAATCATATCAAAGGGCTCAAACAGCTCATATTAGTCATCATTATAATGTTATAATGACCAATAGAGTAATTTTTCATGTAGCTGAAGGTCAGATAATTTTTAAGTAGAATTTGTTTTGTAGTTTCTGTTTACACTGTTCTTAATGTTTGTTTTTGTTGACATGATGTTTATTGTTTCTCTCTCCAGGCATTGGTTACGCCTCCATTGTGATTGTATCCCTCCTGAATATTTACTACATCATCATCCTGGCCTGGGGTGTCTACTACCTGTTCCAGGTGTGGAAATAAAACAGTGGTTGTCTTAAAAATAAAACAAAATGCCATTTTTATTTTCATTTTTAGTCAGTTCTGTATTTTATTATCAGCATTCAAGAGAAGTTTACAAAAAAAATATAAAACCGAGATGCTTGTTTTCTTGGAACTGCAGATTTTATGAAGTATTTAAACTGAAAAGATGTGTGGCACTGTGGTGCAGTGGTTAGAGCTGTTGCTTCAGGGAGAAGGTCTGACCTGGAGCTTTTCTGCATGTTCTCCCCGTGCACACAGGTTTTCTCCAGGTACTCTGGTTTATTCCAGACCAAAAGCATGCATTTCAGGTTAATTTGTGACTCCAAATTATCTGTAGGTGTCTCTGTGATGACACCTAGTGTGATCCAGGAAAAACAGCTCTTGACAAAACTGCATGGAGTTGTAAGAAGACACATTTAAACTCAATATTAAAAATGCATTTAAACAGAGATTAAAGTGTGAGAATGGATTGTAGTTTATTGCACAACTTGAGACTCTCTTGTTTTTACTCTTCAGTGTTTCCAGCCGGAGCTGCCCTGGGCCAAGTGCAATCAGCCGTGGAACACCGAACACTGCATCGAGGACACCTATCGCAAGAACAGAACCTTCTGGATTGCCGCCAACGCCTCCAACTTCACCTCCCCCGTCACCGAATTCTGGGAGTGAGTTACATAAGAACACACAACCTAACATGCATGACGTTTGGTCATGGGAAGAGTTTGACCTGAGCTCAGATGAACACAGAGTGTTTTTCTTGCAGACATAATGTGCTGGGTATCACCAGTGGGATTGAGGAGATGGGTCCTATTAAATGGGACCTGGCTCTGTGTTTGCTGCTCGTCTGGGTCATCTGCTTCTTTTGCATCTGGAAGGGAGTGAAATCCACTGGAAAGGTAAGCGTTTTTGCTTTTTGTCTTATAAGGTAGCAAGATTTTTGTCCCTTCGTCAACTTGCTGAAGCTGAATAAAAGACATGAACTCAATAGTTTGTTTCAACAAACACAACATAAAGCTCACGAGAATGAAGTATTTCCCGTCTGATGAGAAGATGAAGAGCTATGTTCAACCTTCTCTTCTTGTTTTTGTGTAAACATCTGGTTTAATAAGATGCCTGATGCCACTGACTTGTGTGTTTTCTCTGTAACTCACTTGAATAATAAGAACTCTCACTGAAACTTTAACTGTGCTTTGACCAAAGCTCCCAAAACAAAAAGAAAAAGACCTGTTCTTTTGACTCCTACTATCTCAGATTAGTTTTGGACTGTTCAAGTGTGCCAGCAGGGGCCTTTAATTGGTGTTAATTATATTTCTACAGTGGGATTGAGGACTAGGCTTTTTATAGTCTTCAGACAGGACTGCTAGTTAGATTGGATCAGATTTACAAGATACGTGTATCTTTTGTAAAATGAAAAACTCTGCTTTAGTTACCTAAAAGATGTGTTCAGTCATGCTACTGCGCTATTTGATTGAATTTCAAAGATTGTCTCGTACATGCAGGAGAGAACTCCAACCTTTGTTAAAGGCACACAGGGAATGTTTGAAGCCTGCTTAAATTGCTGCTTTAGTGACAGCCCAATTTCCCCGAGTCCAAAGTCAATCAAGCAAATGCTACTCCTTTGTTTACAGCCTTTGCTCTCTTTATCGACTGCTCTGCTCTGACATACACTGTCTAGTTGTTCAGGGTTGTAATAAAATCACTCCTACAAGTGTGGTCACTGCTTTCCATGGAGCAGATCATGCCACCCTGTTATTGATTTAAGGGACTGCCTGCGGTCTGCTGCTGACTTCATTCCTCATCAGTGGTTAATGTTCTGAAAACAATATACCCCATGCAGTAGCATTAATGACCCCTGCACAGACACAAAGCACCAACGCACCAGAACTTAGAGGTCACCAGACCGGACTTATTGTTTTGGATGGGGGTCTGTAGAGGGTAGGGGATGCTAATTGGTGGGTCGGATGGATAGCCTTTCATCAGAGCTAAACTACAGAAAAAATCTGAAGCTCCTGTATTTTATAGTTTTTGAGTTATAAGCATTTTTGTATGTCCAGACACCCCCTGTTCAGATGGAGCCCCCTCCTCTAATATGGGGTCTATTGTAAAACCGTTGACTGGTGCAGTGTAGGTCAGACACATCTATATTCCTAACAAATTTCACGCTGATTGGTGCAAACTTTTTTGTGCTACGGTTGACTAAAATCTCTAAAAAAGTCTAAAAATAAACTAAAAAAGTAAACCGTATGAAACAATATAACCTCCCGTTTTACACATTTCTGAAAAGACTTTACTTTGATGTCAAAGATATTTACTATTAAAGCAAAAAAAGTTGTCATTTTGAACCTAAAGCAAAAATATACAAGTTTTATTCGTCAACCGGCTTTTCCCTCAGGTGGTTTACATCACGGCCACGTTCCCGTTTGTCATGCTCATCGTCCTGCTGATCCGCGGTGTGACTCTGCCAGGTGCTGCTGAGGGCATCAAGTTCTATCTGTATCCCGA
Organism: Cynodonichthys magdalenae; assembly: GCA_031762555.1. NCBI lineage: Eukaryota > Metazoa > Chordata > Actinopteri > Cyprinodontiformes > Rivulidae > Cynodonichthys > Cynodonichthys magdalenae. The sequence continues at coordinate 26,017,846 of JARVJO010000365.1, read as the reverse complement.
CCTCGAACGCCTGAAGGACCCAGAGGTAGGTAACTCTCTTTGCTGCAGCCTCATCACCGACCTCCTTTAATAGACACTATTCCCTCCGCTGGTTTACGTAACTTGAATCTGTGCGTGCAGTGAGCTCAGCATGTCAGGTCCATCTGGCTGCTCATGAAGTTTCTAAAATTAAAATGGAAAATTAGAACTAGTTCTGTGTAAAAGACTGCAGTAGCATTAAAAAGTGTCCAGTTGCTGTAAATTCTATAAGTTCTTTTTGGTTCTCATCAGCTTTTCTTGCATAAACAATAAAAGACTGGTGAGCTCTGAAATCAAGGGGCTATAGCATGGCATGAGGGCCAAAATTAAGACAACCAGCGGTTGCTACATCCTTGTAGCAGGAGGCTTATTGATCTGATTAATGATAGGCCGGCACCGCTAACTGAGAAGCTGGGCCCGTTAAGAGAGGCCAATAGTGACAAATGAGAAAGAGACTGTTAGCATCGAAGAGGCTAGCGACTGGCATGGAAAAGCTGGTGTTAGAAAAATAACAAGGGGCATATACAGTTGCTAATTCAGCTGGTAACTAAAGCTGTCTGCTTCACATATGTTTTATGTTTAATATTTATGCTTGACGTCATGTTGAACAGTAAATTCTGAACACCTGTCAGTGCATGGAGCTTGTAGGTTTTTGTATGTCAACCATGTTTGTTGAAAAATTTTCTTTATTCAAAAAGGTTGGTGTCTAATAAAGTAGGTGAGCAGCCTAGGCATGCTAGTCGCTAGCCTCTCCAGTGCTAATGTCAGCTTACCCATGCTAGTTGCTAGCCTCTCCAATGCTAATGCCAGCTTATCCATGCTAGTTGCTAGCCTCTCCAATGCTATTGCCAACTTGTCTATGCTAGTCACTAGCCCCTCCGATGCTAATGCCAGCCTATCCATGTCAATGGACATGAAAGGAGTTGGCAATCCAGTGTGTCTCTAACCTAGGCAGGCTAGCCATTAGCCTCTCCAATGCTATTGACAATTGCGTGACCACTGGTGATGCAATTGTCTTTTTTTGCCCTGATACCACGTCATATTTTAGAGGCACAGCTGTACAGCAGAGAGGGACTCAAGTCTATAGTTTCTAAGTTGAAATACTTCGATTTACTACCTTGCATGTCCTCCATCAGCGGGCCTCAGCCTCTCCCCCTTTTTTACAGGTGTGGATTGATGCTGGCACTCAGATCTTCTTTTCCTATGCCATATGTTTGGGCGCCATGACATCCTTGGGGAGCTACAACAAATACAAATACAACTGCTACAGGTGAGGTGTCAGTTTGTAGGGACGGGGGTTAGCGGTAGGGGAGAGCAGGGGGTAAAGGGGATCCTTGTGTGTTCATTAACAAATCCTCCTCATGACATATGTGTGACATAGGGACTGTTTGCTGCTGGGAGCCCTCAACAGTGGTACCAGTTTTGTGTCTGGCTTCGCAATATTTTCCGTCCTGGGCTTCATGGCACAAGAGCAAGGGGTGGACATTGCTGATGTGGCAGAGTCAGGTACGAGGGTTCTGTAAAGGCGGCAGTGATGGTGGGCGCTGCTTCCTGGTTAACCAATTAAAACAACAGTAATTAAAAAAAGAAAAACAGCAACGAAACCCAAAAGAGAATCAGCCTCTACAATCAATACGTATAATTTAGAATTGTACGGATTCTTAGATTAAACTCAAATGACGGCATCGGAATATGGAAGCTTCCGCAATCAAACACTCCTTGACAAAGGCAGAGGATGAGAAAATGTGGTCATACTTGGTTGACCTGTTGGCGCTCATTTATTTAAATTAAATTTGCACCAAACGACTGGCATTAGAAATTTGAGAGTGCTATACACAGTCGAAGATTTTTGCAGAAGGTTTGTGGTGGTTTATAGTGCATCTTGTGCCAATGTGATGATTTCAACAGGTTGTCAGAGCTTTACTTCTGGGTTGTTTTGTTTTTTATATACCTGGGAAACTGTTGCAACTATTGTTGTGGTTTCTATCAATCTGAGGAGCATTTATGCTTTAGTGGATGTGTTTGTTAAGCTTGGTGAGACTAGCATCTCTGTTGCTTTTGTGCAGCTGTAAGTACCAACATGTATGAGCTTGCTCTGTATATTTTCTCATTATAAAGCCAACATGAGCCCAGTCTACTGGGGACCCCAGGTTTTGTCTTTCTGACAGAATTGCATAAGGATTTCATTTATGCTCGTTTTAACAATTCAAAGTAGAAAAACGTTTGTGCTTGCTCTTACTCATTGTTTAAATCAATGTTACATCAAATACAAGAGTTAAAAAACCAATGGAAGTGGAAGAGTACTTTCTAAGAGCTACACTTGGAATTTGTTTGGAAAAAATGTCTCCCATCTTCACAATGAAACTCGACCAAAGTCAGACTTCATGAACCGTTTGTTTCAGCTAAGATACAAACCAAGCCCCATCAAGACTTTGTGTGAATCCAAAGATTTATTAATGTCCTGAGATAATCTGATTACTCTGTAGCAAATGTAACTTAGTTCATGCTGCCAGCCCAGTCAATACAAATATTGCACAGTTCTGTACAACCTCGATGCTGGGGTTCGCAGAATTGTCCAATGTCAGTGTTGTTTGGTGAGTGGGCTGATGATCTATGGGAAACTAAATGTTGGTCAGAAGAGCAGATAGATCACAGGAAACTCAGTTTCTCATGTTGTGAAGAAGGTTTGCAGCCAGAGGATGTGCCCTGGTGTTGTGACTGGACCAAGAGAGAAGGTTATTTAGGTTATAAAATACAACAAACTATTAGTAAATTCAACTAGGAAAGCATGTTATCTGAAGTTCTGCATCAACTGGAACTTCTTGGTTTAATCTACCAAATAAAAGCATCCATGTGACAGAATACATGGAACACTTTAATGGTTTTTATTGTCCTATGACAGTACAGCTTATAAAAGAAGCGAAAGTTTCATAGCATTTAGAATTTATTCTGCAGTTCCCAAATGAAATAAATTACTTCTGACTGGGTTAATGTAAAGAATGGAATTTGTTTTTATTTTTGAGTCAACGCGGTGTTTGGTTGGATGCCTTGTCATAATTTCCTTTTAAAACTGGAACACATTGATACACCTACTGTCAGCTGCAACGCTGTTTTGGCTGCTTCCTTGTTCCCTGACTTCTGTTTTAAATGTAGCATCAGTGTCAAAAATAAGACGTCAGAAAAAGTAAATTGTTAAAAAGCCTTTTTGCTTTCACTGTTTGCATCTGCTGCTGTTTTGAAAAGGTCATTTTGCATTCCTCAAAGAAATGGTCTCGCCTTTTTCAGCCAGGCATGCAAAATGGCTAAAGTGATGTATCCAATGCTAAACTGAATTAATTTTGCTACACCATGACGTGCTTGGTTTATCTCTTTGGAAGCATTTGGAGTTGAGTCAGTTGAAAGTGAAGCAATGTTTACAGTGTTTTTTGTTAACTCTACACATTCTCTTCATGCATTTATTCACAGAATGCTTTAATAATGACTTACTTCCACAGAGATGCAGTTACACAAATTATAAACAGTCACTTTATTTGTTTTTACTGAACTTGTGCTTTTCCTCGTTGTGATATTTGTACTGATGCATTGTATGAATATGAAACTGTCATGTGTTGAGTGTGTACAGTTAGTAGTGTGTCATAACGTGCTGCATGTAAGAGGTAAGTAATAATGTGACTTAGATCTATTTTTATGGCAAACCTTTATTAAATACAAACAAGAACAAATATATTTTTCCTGGTAAAACCAATTATTTGATTATTTATTCACAATTTGCTCTGTGTCTCTACTTTTTGGGGGCGTATTTTTTGCCCCTCAGGGATGCAGATCAGAGGAAATTATCATGTGACACTAATGTTGCTCCTCCCCGCACCCTTTTTTCTGCTCTCACCCCCACCCTTCCCCCCCTGTTCCTCTGCAGGTCCAGGCCTGGCGTTCATTGCCTACCCCAAAGCCGTTACCATGATGCCTTTCCCTACAGTCTGGGCAATCCTCTTCTTCATCATGCTGCTGCTGCTTGGCCTCGACAGTCAGGTCAGCAGACGAACTGATCTTCACACATGGGGGGGGGGCTGTAGAGCTGCAGGGAGATGCTGATTGCATAATTACATGTGTTTCTTTTGGCACCAGACCTGACTTCAGAAAGGTTTTAAAGGACTGGTCAGATGATTGGTCCACGATTTATCTTGGGATGGAATCAAAAATAAAAATTATCATTTCAGATTTAAATTCTCTCATTTCTCCCCTCCTCCCTACTGACACCTCTGGTTTCCAGATAAATAAACATTTAAGAAAGCATTTAGGCAGTTATTTAAGTGTAGGATAGAAGCATGTGAACTGCCTGAAAATGCTGATTAAATATGCTACATTGGTCTATTTTATGTTCTGAAATAATCTGAATCAGTCAGGCCCACCAATGAGATTTTCAAAAGCTCATTGGTGGGCCTGATGGATAACCCTTCATCAGAGCTATAAAAAAATCTGAAGCTCCTACGTTGAATAGTTTTTGAGTTAAAAGCATTTATGTAGGTCCAAACCCCCCTTTTCAGATGGAGCCCCCTCCTCAATTATGGGGTCTATTGTAAAACCGTTGGCTGGTGCAGTGTAGGTCGGACACATCTACTTTCCAGACAAATTTAACATTGATCAGCGAGGCGGTTTCTGTGCTATGGTTGACCAAAAATCACTGAAATATATAAAATAAATAAACAGTACGAAAACAATGTAGCCCCCTCTTCGAGTGTGGGGGTCATAATTATTTAGATATGGGTAGAATGTCTTCACATCTATTTTACTTTAATTCCTTTATAAAAGATGATTTGGGGATAAAAGCTTTTGACAGAGTTAGTACATTCTTAGGCTTCAATAATGATCCATTATAAAACGGAGACTTGGTGCTGTATAAAACTGATCTGAATAAAATCCAAACAAACAAAGCTGTTTGAATGTTGAGCAGAGCGACCGTCTCTCTGATTATGTCTCTGTGTTCTCTTGCAGTTTGTGGAGGTGGAAGGTCAGATCACATCACTGGTGGATCTGTATCCATCCTTCCTAAGGAAGGGTTACTGCAGAGAGGTTTTCATCGCTATCATTTGCTGCATCAGCTACCTTCTTGGACTCACTATGGTTACCAAGGTAACAACCCAATAAAAATGAATCTAATAAAGATGCTGTGACTTATTCAAAACCATGACAAATTAAGCAATAATAAAACCTTTGGAAAAAACCTTAGTAACGTTTCCTCCATTATAAAAACAGAACCGTTTGATCTCCTCTTTTCAGGCAGCAGCACATGTTCCGACTTATTAATCCCATGAGAGACGGTGTGGGCTGGGAGGGGGAGTTCTCATGACTTTTAGTGGCAAGTCATGAGAACTTCCTTTCCAGTCTTTGGTATTTTTAGTTACAAACTTAACTTAGAATTTTCCAAACTCTTCTTGAAAATCTAAATTTGGCTTTCTCTCCTCTTCCTGTCATATTTTCACAGCTTGCTCTTTATGTTTCCAGGCAGTGGGTCCAATCCTGACTTACACACGTGGACAAAAATGTTGGTACCCTTCGTTTAATGAATGGTCACAGAAATAACTTGAATCTGACAAAAGTAATAATAAATAAAAGTTCTATAAAATGAACAAATGAAAGTCAGACATTGCTTTTCAGCCAGGCTTCAACAGAAGTTTAAACAAAAATCAAACTCATGAAACAGGCCTGGACAGAAATGATGGGACCCCTGAAAATAATGTCTGTATATAGAGCTACAGATAATCTCTGTGATGTTTGGTGACATGGTGTGGACCACACTCAACATGGACCAGAGGAAGACAAGGAAAGAGTCGTCTCAGGAGATTAGAAAGACAATTATAGACACGCATGTTAAAGGTAAAGGTTATAAGACCATCTTCAAGCAGCTTGATGTTCCTGAGACTACAGTTGCACATCCTTCAGAAATTTAAGATCCATGCAATTAAAGGTGAACTTCAAGCTCAAGGAACACCAGTGTCAGATCACACCATCCATTGTTGTTTGAGCCAAAGTGGACTTAATGGGAGACGACCAAGGAGGACAACATTGTTGAAACCAAATCATAAAAAAGCTCGACTGGAATTTACCAAACTACATGTTGACAAGCCACAAAGCTTCTGGAACACTGTCCTATGGTCAGATGAGACCAAAATGTACCTTTTTGGAAGGCCCATCAGCTTTATGTTCACAGAGGGACAAATGAAGCCTCTGAAGAAAAGAACACTGTCCCTACTGTGAAACATGGAGGAGGCTCTGTTATGCTACACTCACACCGAACGCATTTTGAGCATCCAAAAATCGCCCAACTCTACGTTCAGACCGGAACGAGACTAGATGCGCATCTGAAGTCGGTTTTATGGGAGGAGCATCTTGGTTTTTTTCCGGTCCGTCTTTAATGTTGGATAAAATAAAGAAAATGTCTTTGATTTATTCAGTGAGATCAAGCGAACGCTGTGTTAACCAGATAACTAATTCACCAGGTAATTTAGAGGCGGTCTGTTCGGTGAGTTTCACCACTCCAGGAGCTGCGAGCTGAAGAACTATTTTTGTCCTGAGTTAACACCGCGGTCAGTTTAACGAGCTGCTGACCATCATTGGTGCTGATATCTCCAGCCAGAACAGCAACTACAGACGGTAGATTTCAGCTATAGAGCTCCTGTCTGTTTCAGGTAGTGGGCAACATTTAGGAAACCGTCACATGGAAAAATGAGTCTTTGATTGGTTGATGCGGCGCGTCGAGAAGCAAAAGTTCAGATTTTTGAACTCGAGCGTCAGCTGCTTTGGACACACCCCACCCACTGAAAACCCTCAAACCGCACCTACCGCTTCAATGTGCGCTGCGAGAGCCCTAGATGCCCGTCCACCATTGACTTTACATGTAAACCGGACGCTCCTGCTGCTCAAAACGCGTTTGGTGTGAACCCAGCTTTATGGTCTGGGGCTGTTTTGCTGCTGGAATCTCAAGACTATCAAGGCATTCTAAAGAGAAATGTGCTGCCCAGTGTCAGAAAGCTTGGTCTCAGTCGCAGCTCCTGTGTCTTCAACAGGATAATTATCCAAAACAGCTAAAAACAGCCAAGAGGAAAACATGGAACTATTCTGAAGTGGTCTCTGAGCCTGACCTAAATCCTGTTGAGCATCTTTGGAAGGAGCTGAAACATGTCTGGAAAAGACCTGAGACACCTGGAGCAGTTTGTTCATGAGAAGGGGAGCAGAATACCTGCTGAAGGTGAAGAAGTCAGACCGGTACAGGAACCGTTTGGTTGAACAAAATATAAAGTTAAGGTCCCATCATTTCTGTCCAGGTCTGTTTCAGGAGTTTTTTTTATTCTGTTAAAGCCTGGCTGAAAAGCAATGTCTGACTTTCATTTGTTCGTTTTCATAGAATTTTTATTTATTATCACTTTTGTCAGATTCAAGTTATTTCATTTATGTTTTTTCTTTCATTAAACGAGGGCTCCCAACATTTTTGCGCACGTGTGTATAAAACATTTCTTTTTAGCGTCTTTTGGGTTAATATACATTACAAATTGCTGGAAATGTAACTAACTTTGTTGTTGCACGAGACGACATGAACAAGTTGGAGCTTCTGCCTCGCGATGAGAAGGATGGTCTTTCTGTGTGGACGGACTGGATTGTGCTTTTAGAGTGCACTAAGTTTTCAACCAACCACTTTAAAGCTACAGTAATCAGTATCTGTATATCAGCACTTGCTCTGTGTTAATGGAGGGCTCAGTCAGTCTCTGGTGGTCGGTGGCTCAGCGGAGCCTCAGAGACAACTCTAAACGGAACAATCCGTTAGTTTTTTTGTGCACCTGAGCGTTGCGCAACACGGCACCAGGTGTGTCAAGCCTTGGCTTTAGGTGCGAGCATCATTGGGTCTGAGATGTATAAAAGCATAAAAGCACCGTCTAAAAGCAGCTTCTCATCTGCACCACTTGGTTTTTATTCCCTCTGTCTATCTCTCGCCCTGTTGTTCCCATGACAACATCTTTTTATGGATGCGGTGGCCTGATTCAACTTTAGGATTTCCATAATTGGGAAGCGTTTCCACATTGGACTCACACGGGAGGATGTGAGGGCATAAAGGCTTGAAATAGCTTTCTCCTGTATAAACATGTCAGCTGCCTGTTTTTGAGTCTTTTTATTTTTTCTCCCCCTGAAGAATTAAAGTCACATTTTTAGGTCTGATTAAAGTACAAAAACATTTTCCTGCTCTGTAATTGTTGGGAGAACCCAGATACGGGTCAACCTGTTTCCAATCCATAAAACTGAAGTGAACTGTGTCTCTGCAGGGTGGCATGTATGTTTTCCAGCTGTTTGACTACTATGCAGCGAGCGGTGTGTGCCTTCTGTGGGTGGCATTCTTTGAATGTATAGCTGTTGCCTGGGTTTATGGTGAGTATCAAACTAAATAAATCATAGTGTTTAAAACACTTTATTATCTACAGAACTGGATGTTTTATATTTGGATGGAAACAAATCCTGCAAGGAGCAGCAGATGGATTCTGTCACTGAGCTCGTTGTCTTTGCAGGCGCTGATAATTTTTATGTTGCAATCGAGGACATGATTGGCTACAAACCAAATCCGTGGATGAAATGGAGCTGGACTGTTGTCACTCCTTTACTGTGCATGGTGAGGATTTTAACTTTAGAGAACAAAGGTCCTCCATCTTCAGATTTGGAGTAAAGTCGTCATTAAATCGTTTTATAGTCAGTAAATCCGATGTTTTTCTGCTGCAGGGCTGTTTTATCTTCTCTCTGGTTAAATACAAGCCCCTGACGTACAACAAGGTGTACCAGTATCCTGACTGGGCCATCGGGGTCGGCTGGACTCTGGCCTTGGCCTCCATGATCTGCATCCCCATGGTGGTCGTCATCAAGATCATCCAATCTGACGGGCCGCTCATCGAGGTTGGTGGATTCTGCAGCTGGTTCTGTCTTTTTTTACAAGTTTCAAACTCAGAGTGAAGCTGTTTTACACCAGATAACTGAACAACACGTGTTTGATCCATCTTCTGACCAGCTGGGACTGATTTATGAGTCTGTTCTCAACGTAACAACAAAGAGTCAGGAATAAATAATAACTGAGTATGTCAGTAGATATATATTTAACCAGGGAGATGAGGGGACGTCTGTTTGAGCCAGTTTACAGATTAGGAGCCGTTAGCGTGGAGAAACAGAAGAACTACTGGTGGACAGCTGTGGTGGAGTGGTTAGGGGAGTCGTCCTGGAACCGGAAGGTCACCGGTTCGATCCCCTGTTCCAGCTGACTCAGTCGTTGGGCAAGACACTTCACCCACCTTGCCTGTAAATGTAAAGCGCTTTGGGGTCTGAAGGGACTTGATAAAGCGCTATATAAGTTCAGTTCAGTTCATTTACTTAAAGCAGCTACAGAACACAGAAACACGACCAGTTCAACAATAAGACAATCAGCTGTTTGCTGACAAAGTGAGGTGTTTATGTCTAAAATACAACAAGCTGAGAGAAAAGCTGATGTTTGAGCTGCTCTCCTATGAAAACAGATCTGATGTAACGACCATCAGTCTGACCAACAAACATTAAGACCCATGATGATGATGATGATGCACAACTAGAGGATTTATAATCTGAGTTAATTCATCACAGATTAGCGAGTTCTGCTCCACGCCTCCTCTGGGTCCACAAAGGTTCTGAAAGCTCCCATCCAAGCAGGAAACAGCCGGCTGCATTAATGACTTGTAAAAAGTCAGAGGCAGATTAAAGACGATCGAGCTTTGGCAACATTTTACAGGAACCGTTCAGTGAAAGTTTCTTCTGTTTCACACAAATTCACTTCAAAACTAGAAAACAAAACAGTTGAACTTCCTCTTTAAGGCTTTTATTTTGATTCATTTTCCCTCTGTGGTGTCAATGAGGGAGGATTAGGACTGAAAAATTACATGTGTTGCTTTGAAATGTAAAATTGTTCAATGAATTTATCACTATACGATCACAAAAGAAAGATAACTATGATGGAAGCTGGTGGAGAAACACACTGACAGCAGTTTGTGGTGTTTATTGTACCAGATCTGCTCTGAAGAAGCGTCCTGTGTCTGTGGCCTGATTTCAAGTTACACTTGGTTATCCTGGAGAGGGAAGACCACGCAGACATTTACACTGGACGTGTTACCACGGGCGCTGTGATTGGCAGCCCACTGCTCCACATGTTCACATGTGCATGGGTTAAATGCAGAGAATTCATTTCCCTGTCAGGGGATCGATACGGTGTAATAAAAGAAAAAATCTGACTTTAAAATCAGAATTCTGAGAAAAAAGTCAGAATTATGACTTTTTTTCTCAAAATTTCTCAGAATTCTGCGTGAATTTTTTGTCAGAATTATGAGATTAAAGTCAGAATTATTAAATATATATTTTTCCGGTGGTCCTAATCCTCTGTCCCAGTCGTCTCTGCTTCACTTGTAATTTTTTTAAATCTGTGCTTTTACACCTCTTCGAACGTTCTTCCTGTTTCCGCAGAGGATCAAGGCGGTGGCGGCCCCGGTTCGTGGCGGAGCCAGCTCCCGTCCCGTGGACCACCGTGGACCCAATGACCTCACCCTCCCGTTGGACCCCAACGGGAACCAAGGTCTCCTGATGAAGGCCCCCACCCACACAATTGTAGAAACCATGATGTAATGGAACGAGGAGGCGGGTCTCAATGAGATCACGCTCCGCCCCCTGTCCTCAGACGCTTCTGAAAGCTAGCTAGCTTCTTTCTGTCTTTGTCTTTCTGGTGGACTAATGAGGGTTTAAGGAAACAAAAGCTCACATTTCAAATCTTTGACGGTTACTTCAGAACTTGCAGCATCTTGCCTCACCTCTTCCTATTTGTCCTGTGACTTCAGAGCCTGCAGCGAGGGAAGTTAGCTCTGACCTCAGGTCCACCAGCTGCAGAGAATCCCTGAACCTTTTATTGTAGTTTAAAAAGAAAACTCAGCTTTGACCTGATTTGACCTGTGCGCAGTAGCTTCACATAAAGTGCAACATTCAGGCGTTACAAATTTATTTTTGAACCACTTCCTGCTGGAGTGGACTGGAATTCTGAATGATTGGGTTTGGACTCTGCTGCTGCACAGAAGCAGGTATCTGTAAGGATTTGAAGTGTGACGGTTGAACCCTCGAGTGTGTTGTGTGTGGCGTACTGTACAGTAGTAGCTATCAGTCTATCTATATTTATCTATCTTTGTGTCCTAGACCAGTTCACAGTACACTAGTTACTGCAGTAGACACTCTTGACTCGAACGTTTTGGATTCAAATTTGTTTTTTATTTTTGTTCTGCAGAGGAATATTTCATTATTCTAATGTTATTAGTTTTTTTTTCCTTTGCAAGTGTTTAGGTTATTTTATTATTATGGGTATTCACTATTAAATTGCTGTAGTTTTACTTATAACCTCAATTCTGAAACGTTGGGATGTTGAATAAAATGTCAATAATTATTAAAATAAATAAATGAGTTTTGTTCCAAATAAGTTCGTAGTGTTTCTGGATAAGGTTTCCTGTTTGCACGATAGAGCTTTAAGCAGCATATTTACAATATGTTCCGCTGTGAAGAACTGTAGAGATTTGCAAATCATTTTATTTTAGTTTGGTTTTCATTTTACACGTCGTCCCACTTTGTTCAGAATTGAGGTTGTAAAAGGATTTAATACTAAGCTATTATAAAAATCACACATTTACAGTTCATACAGATTTGATATGTTTCCAGCATTAGGCCAACATGTTTTTGTTTTACATAAAACTAACAAAACATGTTTTTTTTCTAAACATTCTCCTGTATGAGGTGGGGTGGGGTGGGGTGGGGTGGGGGTCTTTAGTGACTAGTTGGTCCAAAATGGTAACATTGCAGGTTTATAGCTTTCACCCAGGCAGGACGTTCAGCCTGTAGCCAAACATGATGAAACCAGTTCAGCTGGTTGTGTTTTAACTGTAGTAACCATGGCTGCTAACAGATCAGTCACCATGCTACTTTACTTTTTTATTATTGTTATTATTATTATTATTATTAGCACTGAATGAGCTTCATTTCAAACTGTAATTGCTCAAACGAGCAGTTCCAGATATAAAACCTTGCACTTTTCTCAGTTCCCAAATGTCTGTCGTCTGTCGGATCGGCAGATTTATAGAAGCAAAATAACATTTAGCAAATAATTCTTGTCAACTATATGATTTTACTGTTTCTGTGTGTTTTTGGACTGAACATATTTTGAAACATTCTTGTTTGAGAAGTTCAGATAAATTTGGTGAAATGGTGGTCTTACCCACCCCCTCCATCCTAATTAGTGACAAAGCTGCAGTAAAGCCGCGGCTTGAACCAGTCGTGATGTGGATGTGACTCGAGCAGACAGAGGTTTGATTCATTTAACGTCTGTTACAAAACGGTTCCTCGTGACTCACCAGCGACGATCTGCTCAGGACCTTCCCCTTAATGCTTTGATCTGCCCAAACACTTGATCTTCACTATTTCTAATTGTTTTTTTAATTAGCTATTGGTAACAAAAAGCTACAGCAGCAGAAATCAAGACTTGTTCCTTTTTTTGCTTGAGAGGATATTTGTCACCATGTGTGAAAATTCACATTTTACACAGTTAAAGAGAAACGTGGAGAGTCAAAGTGAGTTTTGCACTAATTTATTTATTTAGGATTTCATATCAACGGTGAGGCCAAAAATAATATTTTCACTGATGTTTTCAGGATCCTCAGAAACCGCCTGTGTCAGAATATAAGCAGATAAAAATAGAGCGTTTGAGAACTCGCTGGTTTGGTATCCAGAAGTTAGACCAAAAACTCCCGTCAGAGGTGATGTCACATTCTCATTTCATCTCTTCCTTTATCCTTTTATACAACATCCTGACATGAAGAGTTGATTTTATTCAAAGGGATTTGAACCAAATCCACTGTAAATGTCTATTTTCATATAACTATTTACAATCCATAGTCCTGTTTGTACAGCTCAGCTTCCATTTCCATGCACATGAAAAGCTTCATTTTGTTCATTAACTTTTGGACAGATCTGGTTTTTGATTCCTCTGAAGGATCTTTGCACAAAAAATGTATCAGAATGATTTTTCCTTTTTAAAGTTTTCTGATGTTTTTGGCTAAATCATGTGTTGCAAAGAATAAAACATAATTTCTAAATTTTAAAACCATTTTTTAGTGTTTGGATCCTTTAGGTGGGACAAAAAGACCAGATTATTATTAATGCAGTGGTTTTTTTTATTCTGTGTGTATTTTTACATCAAACCATCAGCCTTCTGTCACTTTGACCTTTTCCTTTAATAAAAACATTTTTTTCTAAGAAATAAACCATTTAGAACCGAACTAAAACAAGGTTTTACTGCCGAATGTTAAAATATGAAATCACCCTGAGTGAGTGGAAACGTTGAGTCTGAAGATTGATTTTTTTAGCATAAATAAAAACATTTTCTCTTTTTTTATTGATTTTGTTTTGTTGAATTTATCTTTTGTTTTGTTTTGTATTCCAAGTAAAGTGTTTAAAACTTCTGTCAAGTCAAAACTAAACACGAAAAAAGCTCAGATTTGGTGTTTTGTAGAAAACATTTATTTTATATTTTAAATTTTTTTTTTATGACAAAACAATGTCAAATTTCAAAGACTGAAAAAGGAATCAGGGTCCAGTTAAAAAAATAAAAACTATATAAAATGCTCTGCAAAATAGAAATTTAACCAAAATAAATTCTGTGCTTCACATTTTTTCGACAGACTGAAGCACGATTGATTTAGGAAGTTTTTCTTTAACCCAGCTACACTGCCACAGGGCCGACTGTTTGGATGCCTTTAACTCACAACCGTCGTGTTTCTAATGAAAATGTAAAAAAAATGCAGTTCACTAATATTCTACAGCCAAAGTTTGTCATTTCTTAGAAACATCAGAGGTTTCTGCAAACCCGACCCAGGTCTGCCTGCATGTCCGGTCCGGTTGTGGGATCAAACAGAAACTTTTAAATAATCAGTTTTGGTGCTTTTGGGAAAGCTGCCAAAGTTTAAATGCAGTAAATCCAATAAAAACCTTCAAACATATCAAAAGTTTCTTTTGCACCATCTGTTCATTCACACATTTCTACAGATACTTTAGTGATGAAACAAACCGATCCTCACCACACAGTCAAACCTTTAGTTTGATTTGGTGAAACTCACCTGCAGGAATCAGAACCGGACTGTTTTCAGACCAACATTAATGGATTTTACAGAAACAAACTTCTGGCTCCAGTTCCTGCTGAGGATTAAAACTCAACCAAATACCTGAAAAAATAAAAAATCATATTTTGTATCTGAATTTTACATCCTAAAACAGATTTGAAAAGGATTCTGGGAAATTGAGTTTGGGTCATTTTCCCTGTTTGTGCATCAAACCCTTTGTGAAAATGTACATTGGGATTTATTTTATTTTAAATATTTTTTTATTTCTATTGTCAACCCATAAGATAGAATGAAAATGTGTTAGAGGAGTTTTTACTGAACTGTAAAACTCTGTTTTTTATTGCTTAATAAAACATTTGTCTTCAGAAAGTGGAGGGTTGTCGGTTCACTCATCAAAACTTGACCTGCTCAACAGCTCTGATCCTTTAACTGTGTTTCTGCTCACATCTAAAACCTACAAATGCTGCAAGATGCATTCATTGCATTTATTGTTAGCAAAATATCTTTTCAACAACTGAACAGATTTTAACAACTAAAACTCTGGCATGAAAGATGGAGTGCTAGACTTTTATTTTGTAATGACTCCATCGTGTTCTTTAGCTGCTTCTGTTG
>JARVJO010000365.1:25989113-26003008 GCA_031762555.1 Cynodonichthys magdalenae | reverse complement strand
CCCCCCCCCCCCCCCCCCCCCCCCCGCCCCCCATGTGTGACTGGACTGAAGTCCCTCACAGGGACTCACAACCATCCGCTCTCACTCACACCTAGTGACAGTGAGTTAATGAATTAACGCTGGTGTTTTGGTGTGTCTGAGGGAACCGTGGGTCAGAATGAAGCCTTCAGTTAAAGTTTGAACCCGTCTCTGACTGCTCCCTTTGTTTCAGCCTGGAAACAACCCTCTCTTTGTCAACAATGCAGCCTTTGTTCCATCCAAGTTATCTGTAGTAAATATTCCACTGAGAGGCTTTCTGTGAAGCTGTTGATTCAGATTTCCTTCATGTCATAAATGATATATTTAACCACAGTTTATGGCTTTTTGGTTAAAATATAGGCAGGAAACAAGTGAATGAATCTGTGTTGTGATTGGCTGACAATTATGAAGCAAAACACCAATTAGCTCTGAGTCTAGAAACAACTGGATCAACAGAGACAGCTCAGCAGACTCACAGCAGAGTCACAGCAGGAGGCTGCAGCTGAACCCTGATCATTTTACAGCAAGAGCTGCAATTATGAGAGCTTTTATTTTGGAAAATCACCTCTGTCAGAGAAATATGTGGTCTTTTTTAAACCTCGCTGATCACAGATACAGATCCTTTTATGGAAGAGTTTTAATTCAACATGGTCGCCACAGCTGTACGTCTTACAAAATGTGTTGAGGATGACTCTCAGCTACTACCACACAAACCGTTAGTTTAATGTAGGGCTAAATGATAACAGTCATTAATATTATAAACAAATACATAAAAATGTAGTGTTGATGTCTTTCTGTTCTGGGTTCAGAGCAAAGAAAAAAACATTTTGACTGATTTTTTATCAATTGGTCAAATACATGAAGGCTCCATTTGATTTGGTGAAAAACTTCAAGCTTCTGTCTGACGGACAAAATTGATAAATGCAAACATTTAACCATTTATTGCAGTTTTTTTGTAATGCACCGGCTGTTCTCAGGATGATGATGAATTTTTGATATATTGTGGTTTAATGTATGTCGTGTTTGATAAGCTGCATAGCTCTGGCAGCCATCTTAACTGACACCAGGAAAGGAAGGAAGTCACTATAAATTTTACATACTATAAAAAAATAGAAATCACAAATAAAATGAAAGGAAGCAGAAAGAATAATCTTTTATCTGCTCCTTTTTTCCAAAAACTAAATTCCAACAATCTCCAAACAAAAACAAAAAAAGTCAACTCCTCTTATAGATCCACATTAAATTATTTAATATTTCATCAACAGACCAACTTTGATCATTAGCACATATTGAGCTGATCTTTTTCACATCACTCCAGATTATTCCATAATCTGTTTCCTTGGATTGAAGCACTCCGCTCCTTCAAACTGGTTCTAAAGTTAGCTTTCACAAACATCTGTCTCCTTCAGATTGAAACAACTCCTTGAACAAACTGAACTGGATGTTTAAAGATAATAATTTCATTTCATCGATCCATGAGGTGTTTTTTCAAACATGAAGATTGAAAACGCACAGATTAGGGTGGAAACATGACCGATGCTGTCATGTGAGGTTAAAATCCTCCCCCCCCCAGCAGAGCAGTGAATTAAAACCCCGACCGTCTGCCAGTTCTAAAAATAGAAGTTTCCTCTGATAAACTTCTTTTTCTCTTTCCTTAAACAGTTTCAGTGAAGATGACAAAGTAAGACTTTTAAGAGGAGTGTTTTGTGTTACTTTAATAAAATAAAAAGTGGCAGAAGACGGAGTCAGAAACTCAAATCCAGTAAGTTTTCTTTTAGTCACGTTTTAACTTTAATTAAACTCTTGTTGGAATGTCATAAAGACCAAGACTAACCCTGAGTCTCACCCTAAATTAATCATTACAGTAAATCAATCTAACCCAGAGAGCGTTCCACCAGATTAGGACCTGGTTTTAATCCCAACAGTTGGTGTTTATAACAGAAACGGTCCTAATAAGGTAACAGAAACTAAATGAACAGAACCTTTTTCACTTTGTTTTTCTTCATTTTATTATTTGACCTCCTCAAAAAGAGAAGTATATCAGTACACTCTGTTTCATAGAAAATGAAAAACAAAAAAGCAAATGACATAAAACAAAGTTACACATTTGATTTCTCATTTTATACTTGTTTTATTTTCCTCCTGCAGTCTGGAAGAGTCGTGTCGTCATAGAAAAATATTATATTACATAGAATAGAACTTTACACAGTTTGAAAAAATTGCACAAAATCAACACGGATTATTTCAGCCCAACCCAGAATCAGAAACATGCAAACAGGGAACAAAGGTTAAAAACACAAATTATACAAAATGTACAGGTTTTATACAAAAACTTGCCACGAGTTTCAGCTCTCTGAACATGAAGAAGAATTAAACAGAACAAGTTCACAGTTTTACTCAATTCTTTTGATTTATTTAGATTTTTGTTTTTACAGCAACAGTTCCAGGCTGGTCTGATAAATATCTGAGTTGTAGCTTAAATAGTTAAATAACTGATCACAGACAGTTTTCTGCTGGTGAAGATTTAATTATTTAACATTAAAATGTAGCTTTATTGGACAATTAACTTCTTAAATGAATTTACAGTTTATAGCCACTAACAGGAGGAGTTTAGAGGTTAAATTTGAAAAGCAGAAAGTCATTGTTGTCAAATATAGTTTGATGACGACATCTATGGGTCTGCTGCAGAATATTTCACAGTTAAACAGGGAGGGCTTTGCTAAATCTGACTGAGTTTCCTCTGACGGAAGGAAAAATTCAGATTTATGTCTGGCTGAAAGCACACAGATGTGTGTTGTGTTTATTGTGGGGTATTTTTCTTAAAAAAAGGGAATAACCGGGTGTTTTGCTCATAAATGCTGCTGTCACACAGGAGAGCAAACATGTTTCTGTTTATTTTTATTAGTTAGAAAACTGATTCATTTTTTGTTGCCAAAAATGGCAAAAAAAGAGAAGAAAATTGTGATTTTTTTTTTTTTTTTTGCCAAAAATGGCAAAAAAACCCCCAAAAACTGTGATTTTGAAACCTGGGGAAGATCGGGCTGGATCACTCAGAGTTAGAGTTTGAGTTCTACGTTCCATGAAAGGTTCGCTGACAGGACGGAGGAACTATGATCCAGGTAAATCATTAGCTCTAAACATGTTTAACTGTCACTTTCAGTTTTCTGGGAAGCTGTGTAATAGTTAATCAGAGGATTGAAGATTCTGGTAAACACTCATCAAGGCAGCTTTGCCTGAAAACACAGATTAATGACCTAAAAACACCAAAACTGGCTTTGCAACGCAAAAACAACCGTAAAAAAGTCCAGTTATCCGTCTGTCACAGAACAGGACATGAAAAGTCGCAGTGATTCGATTAAAAACATTTAAATGTTCATCTTTTAGAGGAGAGAGACATTTTCTGCTCAGATGAAGCGTATGAAACACGTGGATCCAGAGAAAACTGCCAGGAATCTAAAAGCTCCTTAAATGCAGCTGATGATGTAAGAACTCTTTTATTATATAAGAACTAGTCCTGTGGGCTCAGTTTGGAACGACAAGCAGCCAGTGGAACCAAACAAATTAAACTACATTATTAGATTCAATGTTCTTTATATTGTGGCCTAAACACTCATCACAACAAGAATATAATTCTCACAGTAAAACAGTAAAATTAAATGTTTTAAATGTTTTCAGTTCAACCAATCAAGTGTAAAAATGTCATTAATAACATTATAGTAGTAAAACATCAGCTGTAAACTGAAGTTTTGGGACTAAGAGTTCTGGATTGGGCTTTAAATTAATCTAGAAATGCATATGGAGTAAACACACACACACACACACACACACACACACACACACGGTACATACAAACAAAACATCACTTCTGGAAGGCTTTTCTTGCATTCTCTCTTTTTTTTCTTGCTTCACATTAATGTTTTCATCTTTTGGCCCATATGGCTGCATATAAAGCAAGTTTGTTGAGTTTTACAAGAAAGTACAGTACATTGTATTCAACAGTGTGCTTTTTGTTTAAGTCCTTGTAAGGAAATAAAAGTCTCTTTCTTTTCTCCTGGGCTTTTTCTTTTCACTGTTTTTAGTCAGATTTAACAAGAGACAATAAAGTGCCCAAAATCCTAAAAAAAAAAAAAAACATCCTCACTGTACAGTGAAACCAGCATCAAACTGTTCAAATCAAACAGTGAAATGCTTCAGTCCAAACATGAACGCACAGAAAGCTTCGACACACTGGTGTTTCTGAAGGAGAGCAGCTGGATTTATTATGTAACATAAAGTGAGAAACAGACTGTGAGAAGAAACAGGATGTGATTGTTCCTGTAAAATGTTTCCAATTATTTCTTATTCTGTCCTTTTTTGCTTTCAGGAACTGAAAAATGATGAGAAACAGGAAGTGAAGGTAGCACAAAGAAATGTTATGTTGTTATAAAAACTAAAGCAGGAGATGAGAAAATGTTTGACATAAACTCAGGTTAGATCTTTTTGATGCCTTTTTACACTCCACAAGAAAAAATATTCTAGTCAACATATTTTAATTACTAAAACAAACTGCCTTCTTGTCAAAAGTTCAGTTTTTTAGTTTCATCGTTTCTATTAAAACTGATAATAATAACTGATAATATTTCTTTGCAGGAATAAAACCTCATCAAATAAATACAGAAATCATTTTAGAAGCAGTTTAAAGTTACTGTAAGAAAACACATTAATCATTACACAGGTTTTTAGAAACCTTCTAAATCTGAAATGTTTTCATTTAACCGAAGCCAATTTAATTTGATCCATTTCTCCACTTTGTGCTGAAAACCTGTTTTCAGTTTGATTATATACAAGTTGTTTAAAGAGACATTAACCTGTGAGGGTCTGTGATGAGAGTTTCTGGGTAAAACAGGGTTTTTAGGAACTAATATCGAGCTGAGGCGACAGAATCTCAGCTGCGTGACCACGTTAGAGATAACTCAGCGTTTGGCACAAAAATGGAAATAAGTCAATCAGTTATAGATTTATAAATGTTTATCTGTTGGCACTGGAATCTCCATTAACTACAGAGAGAAAATACTTCTTATTTTAAAATGTTTTTTTTATTTTTTATGAATCCATAAAAAAATAACTTTTGCAACATCATTGCAGTTATGGCACAGATGTAAATACTTCTCTGATTATTGTTGAGGTGCAGCTAAATAAATTCATCAAATAAAATAAATCGATTCAAGCTTTGTTGACTGTCCAACAACACTGATCTTGTGAATTAGAGCAGCTAACAGATAAACCTGCCTTCTGGAAACTGAGAATTTGTTTCCAGAAAAACAAATAATCTGAAGCTTTTTTCTTTTCGAACTTATTTAAACTTTCTAAAATGACTTAAAGTGTTTAGAATAAGGCAAATTCTTCTTTTTTCTTCAGAATTTGTAAAGATGTCTTAATTTAAGGACTTTATAAACATGTCAGTTGTTGGAACTTCTTGGTAGTTTTGTTCTGTTTTAGTGTTTTTCTCGTTACATCGAGGTCATGTTTCTATATAAAACAATAACAACTACTGTGTAACAGCAATACAAGTGAATGTAAATGAGGTGGAGTGACTGCAAGTGTTGATGTGCACATTTCACAACTTTCCGTCTCTTTCTTATTGCAAGTTTATATTCAGGACAGTTCTTGCAGGACATGTTTTCAGTTCATCGCTCGTTACCAGAGGGTGTTGCGTGTGCGTTACAGGTCTAGTGGGTGGTCCAAAGTGTTGTTATTGTCCTCTGGATTGTCATTGGCCATTGGGTTTCGGCTGATGACCAGCTCCAGTCTGTCTCCAGCCTCTGTGATGAGCGGCACTGCCAGGCAGCAATCGAAATCTCTCGTCCTCACATGGTTTACCTGGAAGATGGGAAGATACTGACTGTTCTCTCAACTCATCTCTTATTTAGTAAATTCTGCTTTTTTTCTTCAATAAAATATTAATGGTGGAAAAGTAACAAGATAACTTAAGGCAAACCTACAGGCATCAGCTAAAACATGTAAAAAAAAAGCATGTTCAATACATTTGAAGTTGGAATAAATTTGCAGAAAACCAGTTGATTCTCTTCTAACAAGGTTTATTCAAGATTATCCAATCACGTCGGGGTCACCAATTTTGTAAGAAAAGTGTGTTCAATACATTTGAAGTTGGAATAAATTAGCAGAAAACCAGTTGATTCTCTTCTGACAAGGTTTATTCAAGATTATCCAATCACGTCGGGGTCACCAATTTTGTAAGAAAAGTGTGTTCAATACATTTGAAGTTGGAATAAATTAGCAGAAAACCAGTTGATTCTCTTCTAAACAGATTTATTCTAAAATCTGACTCCATTACAGCTCCCAGGCAGCCAGGAGCAGGTCTGTGAGTAAAAAGGCCTTGGTCTTATCAGATCCAAAACAATAACAACGCTTTCTACCTGCCAGCATCTGTCCCCGGCTGCTCGAAGAGGAAGATTGTTGTGTAATGATGAATTAAGAAAAGTCACATGAAAATGTGAAACCTGACTTTCTGGTCACACGTCTAGAGGTGGTAGCTTTTACGTCAGACGTTAGAGTGTAACTGAAACTTTGTTTAGAGTGGAGTTTTTCCTCTCCACTGTCGCCACTGCTGCTCAGGATGGGAGACTGTTTGGCTCAGTCTGCTGCTTCTTCTTTAGCTTTTAGTGTCTTTTTGTGTACAGAGCCCTGAGACAACAATTGTTGTGACTTGGCGCTATATAAATAAACTGAATTGAATTGGAAACATTGCTACAGACTGATTCTCTCTTTCTCTATTTAAAATACTGTATATGGCTGAACAAAGCATAAAACACAAGACTAGATCTTAAATTCAGTTAATTAGTCAGTAAATTTCCTTCAATTGGCCCAGCTGGCAGTATTTTATGGCTTTATTCTGTATTTGTCTCCTGGTTCTCCAAAGTGCTTTTCTTACACATAAATCGGAGTCATTTTTAGATTTTTTTGGTCATTTAATCAACAGTTGAGTTGAGCTTTTCACCTGCAGGATCCTGTCAAAGGGCTTCAGTCCAGCCCTGTCAGCTGGACCATCAGGTCTGATCATGTTGACATAAACACCTTTCTCCAAGAAGCCGTCCGACACGCTGAAGCCAAAATCATCACTCTCTGGGTCCTTTATCACCGTTACCTTAAAACACAACACAAGAACAGACAGCTTTTACTAAATATTAAATATTTGCTCAAAAAGGGATTTTTAAAAGTATAACAAGCTAGAAAACAAACTTATCTCTATCCAATCAAACCAGTATGGAATCGTTGATGGTAAATAAAAGTGAGTCATTTAGCACATCGGTGACTTAGTGGTTAGAATGAAGCTCAACTTGATCCTGTAAAAATGGATTTGAAATGAATTGAAAGTGTCTGAGCTCACTTTGTGCAGCTCCAGAGGAGTTGGGGACAGAATTCCCTGCATCTCCTCTTTGATCCGACGAGATTCCCACGTTCTCTCCGACGCTCTCAGCGAGGCCTTCGGCTTCTGCTCGTGGTGCAGAAGAGGGGACTGGTTTCCCTGGTGGATGTGGGCTCCGAGGTGCAGGTGCGCGTCCTGGTTGAACGGGGTCTCCTCATGCAGGTGGGAGTCTGAGCCAAACAGGAAAACAGGTTTGAAAATAACAAATTAACACATTTTTTTTTTACTTCTTTGTTAGACACAATCCCTAAAGCTGTTTTTACTTTTATTGCTCTGTTTATGACAGGTTAAGACTCAACCGCCCTTCCTTCTTTCACACATTCCCATCACCTTGGTGAAGATGAGCCTCGTCGTGCAGGTGGGCCTCCTCATGCAGGTGGATGCCCTGATGGAGGTGTGTGTTCTGGTGGAGCAGGTTTCCTTGAAGAAGGAGAGAATTTCTCCGCAGTGGGCTCATTCTGCTGTGGCTCATGATCGGCTCAACTGGAGGCTTGTTGACACCGTCTACACCCAGACTGATGGCTGTACCAGTCATGATAGACGCCTGCAGCAAATACAGAAATAAATAGGCAAACACATGAACACAAAACACTCATGATGAACTTATGTTCAAAATTATATGAAAGGGGTGTTTTTAAAATAGTTTTTTCACACTTCATGCTCATGATATGAGCTGGATGGTTTTTAGCGAGCCAACAAACCTCTATCTCTCTGAGCAGTTCTGACTGGCCACAGGTCTCCAGATCCTCCAGAGCCTGACACCAGAAACTGTCGTCTGGATCCAACAAAATACCATCTGGTTGTTGCCCAATAAACCTGTCACAAACAAGAGTAAACATCAGTGTTGTTCACAAACAAGAGTAAACATCAGTGTTGTTCATAAAGTCGTCAGTTTTATTCATACAAATAAGCTACAAATCCTGATCGACAATATCATCTGTTGCTGCTTTGTCTCAGGCAAGACAGATCAGTTTGTCTGTTCAGTCATCCATCCAACTGTCCATCCATCCATCCATCCATCAATCTGTCCATCCATCTATCCATCCATCCATCCAACTGTCCATCTATCCAACTGTCCATCCATCCATACAACTGTCCATCCATCCATCCATCCATCTATCCATCCAACTGTCCATCCATCCATCAATCTGTCCGTCCATCCATCCATCCAACTGTCCATCCATCCATCCATCCATCCATCCATCCATCCATCCATCAATCTGTCTGTCCGTCTGTCTATCCATCCATCCATCCATCCATCCATCCATCCATCCATCCATCCATCCATCCATCCATCCATCCATCCATCCATCCAACTGTCCATCCATCCATCCAACTGTCCATCCATCTGTCCATCCATCCATCCATCCATGCATCCAACTGTTCATCCATCCATCCAACTGTCCATCCATTCATCCATCCATCCATCCAACTGTCCATCCATCTATCCATCCATCCATCTGTCAATCTGTCCTTCCATCCATTGTTTGCTTGTGGAAAACACTGGATGAAAAATGCAACACATAAAGATTGTTTTGAAAACCTCATGGGGACAGAGCCTGAGATGATGTCCTCATGCAGACAACCGGTACAAATACTGTATCTTTTAGTGTGCAGATTTCTGCAAATTATGGTAAAACCCAGTGAGGAACAAAAGATGATCAGATGATCAGCTAACATTATTTCTGCTCCTTTAACTCACATAAGTACACATTCACCAGTCAGTAACTCTGTATCTATCCTTTCAGATCAGTGGTGTAATGCGTTAACAAACATGTAAATAATTTAGAAAGTGTTGCTACAATGAAATATCTACTTGTTCCCATCTGTGAGGAGACTGCAGTACTTTTGTAAATTCTAGCACAGATAGAAACCTTGGTTGAACTCAGCTCAGTTTCTGCACTAATCATCAATAAAGCAGAGAAAGCGACATCAGTGACGCTACAGGACGGTGGTATCAGTTCTGGTTAACTCGAACATGAGTAATCTTTACCATTTCATTTCCCTGACTGAAAAGATTAATTCACTTTCTCTGAGCTGATGTTTCCCTCGTCCCATCCCTCTTTTCTCTGCACTCCCAGCAGAGTTATATAACTCCAGTGACACGATACTATCCTCCCAAGGCTTAACCTCCCGACTCATTGCTACACACGCACACACACACACACACACACCCACCCACACACACACACACACACACACACACACACACTCACTCACTCCAGATACTCAGCTTGTTTCACTTATTTTATGACTCAGGCTAAAGAAGCATGGTGACACCAGTGAAAAAATCCAATATTAGCTGAAATCCTCAGAGTTACCTCCAGCAGGCTGCAGCCGAGCAACTTGGAGGCAAACTCTGTTTAAGTCAAGAATTTCAAACTTTACAACCATTACTGGAACAAACAACCACGACATAAAATAATGTGTATTATTTATTATTTATACCTGACTTTTATTGACTAAACTAGACTAATGTGCACAAGTCATTTGGTTCAAAAGTTCACTAAATAATTAAATACATTTGCAAAGCCCCAGAGAGGCAAATTGATACGAAAATTTCAGCTGATATCCGATATTTACCAACAGATGTTGATAATACACAAACACCCTTGTGTCTTTTTTCGATACTGTAAAAAATGATCTAGCAGAGCAGCATCGCTATCACTATAATGATCAAACAGATAACGCTCAACCAACCATTTCCCCTCCTGAAACAGAAACACAAACGCAACAAGTGGAAAATCAATATCTGACATTAATATTGGCCTGGTTTTGTTTATCGGACCAATACCGATGTCAACACCAATATATCGTGGATGCCTACAAATTATTGTAGATAAACCTCCAGAAATAAGCTAACTGTGTTTTCATTTTGACAGGAAGTACAAGGCACCAGAAGATTTTTTTGGGTTACATTAAGTTTCTGAAAATGAATGAGAAACCTGACGTTGGATAAAATGTAGCGAAACAGAAAAACTGATGTAAGTTTAAGGTTCAGTCATACCCTGATGGTTTGTCCCAGTCATCCTCGCTGAAGCCCCCGTCACTAAACGGGTAGTTCTTCCTTTGTCCAACAGGGGGGGTGGTGCTGCGCTGCTTGGCACTGCGCCACTCGTTGGGGTGCAGCGCGACACCGGCTCCCTGATGACCGTAAGTGCCTGCAGAGGAACAATATTACACATTTTAAATGATTGTTTTTTTTATTGGAGCACAGCACAGCACAGAACCAGAGCCAGATGTTTCAGGGTAAAGCTGACCCTGGCTGCCGTAGCCCGCATCCAGTCCAGAACCGTCCCAAGACTCCATGGCGGAGTCCACACTGGGTATCGTTGTGGAGTAAAGCTCTGATAGTTTATTGGTCTGTTGGCTGTCCGTCAAATCGTCCTCTTCAGGGTCACTGATATCGTTCTCCGTTGTGTCCTCCACTTCCACAGTCTTTCTCTCTTCTAAATCTTTAAGATAAAAAAGCCTCAGTCAGCAATAGGCTCATTTTTTTATACATAAGTCTTATAGATAAGTTGGTAAATTACGCACGGACACCTTTACCCACTTAACTTTTGTTGTAAATTTACTGAGCACAGGTGAGAGATTAGTAGACAGACATGGTTAGAGTCAAAATTCTACATATGGAGCACTCGATAAGCTATGAAGTAACATTTCCTGAATGAGGAAGTGCATAAAACAAGAAAAAGAAAGTAATAGGAAGTGTGTTTTGGTCAAGTCTTTGTGCTGTAAAAGTGTCTGATCAGGAGGAGTTGAGTCTCCTTGAGTTGGAACTCTAACGACTGAGTGAGTTTTTAATCAAACCCATAAACTTACTGGAGTCCTGCACCTTCAGGGCTCTGAAAACTTTGTGTACTCACTGTCAATTAGTTTTTTAATCTTGAGGGTCACCGTCTCTCCGGCCATCTGAAGCAGGTGGATGGCTTCGCTCAGCGGCTTGCCTTTCAAACTCACACTGTTGATGGCCAAGATCCGATCACCTACATGAATGGCTCCTGTCCTGGACACGGAAAGGTGTGCAAATTCACACATAAATACATAATCAGAGCATTTACACAAAGAAATCAGCCCACATGGGAAAAAGACTAATAAAGCTTTCATGAGTTGTCCAGAAAAAAAGGGAAAACTCTGTTTAATTTAATATTATGTCAGTTGCCTGAATAATTTAAAGTACCTGTGACACCAATTTTTTTGTAACAAATATAAGTGCATTTTTGGAAAGATAACCTTTATAACATACTGTTAAAAAATGTGCAGCTGAAATGAACAGTTGCTGAAGTATTTGCATGTGCAGTAACAGGAAGTGATGTCAAAGGGGAATTTCTGCATGTAAACAGGGCACTGCTACAACAGCTAACAGCACAGACTGTAGACAAGAATCTGATGTTTCTTTAGATTTGTCGTGTTTCCATCAACATTTTTAATGCTTATTTTGAAGCATCGCATTAGAAAAGGTGAATAAAACGGCACGATTCAAAAAAAATTCCTCTAATGCGCAAAAAAAGTTTATACGCTAGCTTGAGGTGGTTTTTGGGTTTTCAAAAAAGATTTAATGCGCAAAAGGAGAGATGGAAACACATTTGCCGAATAAGTTCTGACATAGCGAACATTTACCTCACATGTTGATCAGCTGTTCCCGCTGTCTGTCTGGTACCGGTACCGGTACCAGCTGCAGCAGCAGCTGGACCCTCCTCCTGCTGTCGGCGCCTCCTCAGTTATTTCGGTAATGTGAAGAGAATTACATTCCTTTTTCTACATCTCCAGACAGCAGTAACATCGCCAAATCTAGTTGATATGACAGAATAAGTACAACTTTCCTGATAGCAACATGTTCCTGATAACTTCTCTCCAATGTCCTGGGATGTGTAGTCCCTGTGAGTTTGCAACTTCTACTTCCTGTTTACTACAGACGTTTGTCTGATGTAATTGCACTTTGCGTAGCCTGGTTCATTCCCTTCAAACCAGTTGATGGAAACACGTCTGATTCTTCTTTTTTTCCTTTTTGCAAATTTTTTAAAATTTGTTTAAAATTCAGATTAAAATTGGATGGAAACAGCTAATGAGTGGCAATCAGAACTGTGTCATGAAGTCCGACAATGCACTACTGAGGTGAAGATGGAAGGAAACTGAATACATGAGACACAGGAACTGATTATGGACTGAGAATAGGTGAGAGGGGCAGGCAGACTAAAAATATCACTGAGGCACTGACTGTGAGAGATGGTACAGAACATTTGGGGGACTTAGATAAAATCACACAGACTGATCAGAATCTGAACTTAGAGAAACAAAACTGATCAGGTTAAAACACAAGAAACAACACAAACACAAGAATCCCAGAACCCAGAAAAATAGAACATAATAACTACAGAGAAAACAAATCTTATAATAAACTCGAAAAGACTAACAAGTAACCAAAACACACAGATAACAGACAGACTGCAACTGAAGATAGTCTATTTTCTAGTCTATGTAATTCTGAGACAACTACTCTCCAAGTAGCTCAGCTTTATAATAGATCAACCAGGTGGTTTTATGACATTGAAAATATGTTGTAAATATTTTTTTTTCCCCAATAAACCTCAAGTTAAAAGAGAGCTTTGTAAGATCACAAGAAATGCTGTAAGTAAAATACACAAGCAGATATTTGACACTCCCTGTATTAATATTTCTAATACTTTGTCGTCAAGACTTCAAAAAGGATTGGTGTGGATAAATACTGTGTAAGATTTGTAAATAGCTCTAAGCTGATTTGGTGATGAGCCCTCTGAATCTGAGGGTTTCAGTCTTTGAAACAAGCTGCAAATAGAACCAAATATGGAAAATGGGATGAAATGAAAAATGGGAAAGACAAGGAAGAAAGCAATTTTAAAACAAACACGATTCCTTGAAAGGATGCCTGTGTTTGCTCAGTATATTGATTGGAAGGACTCTCAGCTACTACCATGCCACATTTTAGCATGATCTCAGTAAAACTGGTCGAGGTATAGCCATGTATGCTGAAGTCAGTCAGCCATGGCAGCCATATTAAACTGCAGATGAATGTCCAAAAATAAATTTTTTAGAGTTTCAGTTAAATCCGTCTGATGGTTCATGAGATATTCTGTTACAAGACAGACAAATGAACACATACACTGACACAATTTAAAACATAATCATTCATCTATGCTTTTTTGCAGCTGGTTATAGCCGGCAAAAACAATAAACGTGCTGATCACTGAATACCTAATGTGCTATAAGAAAGCCCATAAAGCATTTTTCCTGTTCATAATTTTCATACATTTGATGACCTTGTCAGCACAAAACAGCTATATTGATAAAGTGTTGGTATGGCATTTTATCACTTATAAAAACAAGTAGTGCTGGGCATAGATTAAAATTTTTAATCGCGATTAATCTCAAGATTTTTTGAGATTAATCTAGATTAATCTCATTTATATTTTAA
>JARVJO010000365.1:25976720-25988080 GCA_031762555.1 Cynodonichthys magdalenae | reverse complement strand
TTTTCTACGTCTCCAGACAGCAGTAACATCACCAACACTAGTTGATGACAGAATAAGAACAACTTTCCTGATAGCAGCAACACGTTCCTGATAACTTCTCTCCATGGTCCTGGGATGTGTCCCTGCGAGTTTGTGATTCCTACTTCCTGTTTACTACAGACATGTGTCTGATGTAATCACACTTTGTGTACCCTGGTTGATTCGATTCAAGCCAGTTGATGGAAACACGTCTGATTCGCATTTCTTCTTTTTTTCCTTTTTGCAAAATTTTTTAAAAATTTCCTCAAATTTTTAATTAAAATTATATTAATGTTTGGAGTCATGATCAGAGTAAGAGAAAGATGAGTCAGAGTTCCAATAATGTTTCAAAAACAAAGGCCAGAATTCCATTTTTAAAGGGTTCCCCCCCTTTGATGTCACTTCCTGTTACCTGGCTGAGCAGGAGAAAAAATGCCAGTTATGTGACAAAACAGGTAAAATTATCTGCAAGTTTCTTAAAAACAAAGATGGTTTCTTTGACTTTTTGTACTTGAAGGACATGCATGTCACTTTAAGACACACACTGAGCTGAAGCATCATAGTTCAGTCAATCATTACAGATCTAACTGTTAATATCAAGTTTTACATAGTTAAACAAACTTGTGTCAACATCCTGATGTCGAAAAACTGCCACTCCCTTTATATCAGTATTTCTGTCATCAGTAATAAACCAGGAAGAAAATGTAAAAAAGTCTATTCATTTTAAAGGGTTAATCCTTCTTTTAAATGTTTTAAACTTTTAAATGTTGGTGAATAAAGGCAAACATTGACATTTAGAAAACAGGTTTTATTCTGTCAGTGTCTGTCTGCCTGGACACGTTTAACAAAATAAGAGCACGATTAAAAAGAATCAGGTCGGTGTGAACGTCGTGCACCAGTCATTAATTTAACTACCTTCATCTTATCGACTCTCCTGCATTTCTTTCTGTGTCAAGCTGCACTCCCATTATTTACAACAGCTTTCAGAAGTCTGAGGTGAAGTGTTTTATTGACAAGAAAATATAGAGCGGTTACATCACAGCCTCCAAGAAATGGGGTCAGTGTGTGTTGGTGTGTATTTTCAGTGAGATTACACCTGATCCTGCGCTGTGATCACAACATGAACTGAAAAATGCTTTGTGAAGCTAATAATTCCTCCTCTGCTCAGTTTATTACTGTGGACTCTGCCCATGTCATGTCCCTCACTATCTCGTGTCATCCCTGAGTAACGTGCCGTACTGGACTGTTTGTGAGGAAATGTTCTGCTTTGTGAACATTTTATCTTTTTATTTCTACTATTTTTTTTTTCCAGCTTTCAGGGAGGTCTGATGAAAAAAGCACATTAATTACTCAGATGTGTCTCATATGGGATTATTCCTGGATGTTTTGTACATTCACAGAAAATCTCAAAGGGTTCTCGTTTTTTTTAACTCTCAAGATACTAATTATTCCTACGTCCTCTCCAGATAATCATAATTCTTCTGTAACTGACAAACACGCTTTCATCATCTGGATTCAACGTTTTCATGGGAATATTTAATAAAATGCTATGTTTTATAGAAAACAAAACTGACAGCTGAACATTCTGGCTTCTAAAAAGGTTAAATTAATTCCTTCTTATTGACAGAACTTTTTCAAATCAAATGAAGAAAAATATGAATGCAATCGATGGAAATGCAGACAAATTTTGTGCACATAGATGACCCTAAAAGTTTGCAAAAAACACAGAAACATGTTTGTTAAATTATTAACATAAGTTTAGTTTTGAACATTATTTTATGTTGAAATTCTTGAAAAGCATTTGTTGTAATGCTAAGACAAACAGTAACCGAACATCCTGAGACCTCACGTCCTCATACGAGGACATTGCATTGTTGCCTCTCTGCACCATAATTCTTTTATTTTAGATTTGACCATTTGACCTCATTACAGACACTTTCAGCACCATGTAGGCGTCACCATGACAACATTATGCTTATTTCAGTGAAGACAAGATGGTGGGATCCCAGTAAAAAGCTTCTCCAGCAACATTTATCAGAAAAACCCAACTCCTCAGGCTTGAAACTAGTGTAAATATGTACAGTCACATCTTTAGCTTCATAGGGCATACACATTTGACTCATCTGTGCATTTGTAGCCACGTACAATGTTGGTAAATATAAAGTCCTCATTTGAGGACATTGGGACTATAATGTTATTGACTCTACCATGAGGTTAGATAAACCTGTGAATAATAAAAATTCAGGGAATAAGTTTGTGGAATTGATACTAATATAAAATTGTCTACAACAATTACAAAAATAAATCTATTGGGAAAGCATGATACTATGTAGTGCTTAGTGAAGATATAAGATTCCTTATGTTATTTTGTTCTTGTTTTTCTTTTGTTTTTGGTTTTCTTTTCTCAAATACAGAGATTGTTAAAGTTTAAGTTGTTTGCTCGAAGTTGATTTTTAATAAGGGGCGGATATCGGAATTTTTTTCTTCTTTCTGTTCCCATTTTATTAAGTAATTGATACTTTGTTTTTAAATGGACTTTTGGTTGTTTTTGTGAATGAAACGAATAAATGAAATGGAAAAACAAAAACAAATTGATATTACGTCACATAAAGAGTTCTTGTAACTGACGAGCAATCTGAAAGTTGTCACTGATGATGATGATGGTGCGCTACCCTGATCCTGCTCTGCTCAACAGCTGACTGTAGTAATAAAATAAGTAGGAATCTGTTTCTAGTTTTGCATGGTAATGGCTTTGGTATTCCTCAACAAAGTGACATTTTGATACCCATTGTCCTCATATAAAGACGTTTTTTTTTTTTTTTTCAAAAAACACCTCTTGTACCATGACAGAGTCTAGTTATTATACCTATTAGATCCTACTAATCCCATATATCTTGGAGAAAGAAAAAAATGCACATCACACAAAAGTTTGGGTCTCAACATAGTGTGTATGTGTGTGTTTGAGCATGTAGTACCTCTCTGCAAGGCCTCTCTTGGTTAGGCCTGATATAGTGATGGGGTCAAAAGGCTCCTCTGTGCCTGAGATGGTGATACCTAAAGGGCCTCCATAGCGCTTCAGTTCCACTGTGTAGATGATGCTGCCTGATGTCTCCTGTTCGTCTGTCACACACACACACACACACACACACACACACACACACACACACACACACAAAGGAGAGAGGGGGGATCTAATGTTTCAGCTCTCAGGAGAACCTAACAGCGTCTGCTGCTCATCTAAAATGCAAAGACACACACAAACAAGCCCTCTGCCTCATTAGGTGATACGGACTCATATTACCTGCTCACTTGAACACACAAACACACACAAATACAAAAGTAGGTCAAACCTCTTCCCAAAATGACAGAGCAGAGAAAGATACAGTTTCCATGGGAACCAGTGAACATTCTGCTCATCATCAGATACGATGACAGTATCAGCTGTGCATGTTAATTGCTGTGTGTGTGTGAGGGCCCGTCAGATGCTTCTTTATTTTCAGTGTGTATATAAAAGTGCTTTGTTACGTCCAATATGGAGTTTATGTGTTTGGTGCACGATCACTCAGACAGCTGAAGGAGTGATGAGGCGTGGCTCGTTATGAATCCAACACATTCAAGCAGGCAGCTGGTAAATGTGTATCATCTGACTAAAACTTTGGTGAAAAAAAAAAGAAAGAAAAAAAACCTGAAAACGAAATCATGAATCACAGCTTCTCTTTATGAACACTCTATTTAAAAGTCAAACTGTAGAAACTGTGAATTAAACAGCAGTTTCAACAATTAAACTGACTTCTTGAGCTTAATGAGCTCTACAGGTTGTGTAAAGAAAATGTGGCCCACTCTCTTTATTTAACGCCTTTAGCTCATTGAAGTTTGTCGACGTTGTTTATCCACAACTCTCCAGTCACAGGAGGCTGAGGTTCTGGACTCCTGCAGCACCTCAAATCTTTTCTTGTTGAGCCATTCTATTGTAGATTAGCTGCTGGGTTTGGGATGCTTGTTCGGTTGCATCATGACCCAGTTTGGTCCGAGCTTCGGCAGTCCGACAGATGGCGTCACGCCATTCTGTACATGCAAAGACGAGCTGTGGGCCAATGCTTTATTGCAAACTCATCATACAAGCAAAATATCATTTATTTTCTACACAAAATTCATTATTTGATTTGTTCTGTTTTGTTGTGTTATATCAAATTTAGTGCTTCAGTTGGTTTCAGTCCCTCAATCACTAACGTTATATAAAGAACATATCAGAGTTTCATTCTTTATGTTGTGGATCACAGCACCACCTGGTGGTCAAACTCTAAAAATACACCCCTGCACATCTATTCAGCCATTATCTTGACTGGAATCTAGAATAACTCCAATCCTAAACTTCTCCTCGTGCTGGAAGCCGTGTATGAAACATTCAGAGATGTACCTGAGTTGTCTTCATCTTTGCGTATCTTTA
The DNA here is from genome assembly GCA_031762555.1 of Cynodonichthys magdalenae. Taxonomy (NCBI): domain Eukaryota; kingdom Metazoa; phylum Chordata; class Actinopteri; order Cyprinodontiformes; family Rivulidae; genus Cynodonichthys; species Cynodonichthys magdalenae. The sequence continues at coordinate 25,983,615 of JARVJO010000365.1, read as the reverse complement.
GTTTGACCAGTTCTTCACACTGCTGGAGGATGTGTTCTGCATCTTCTTTGGAGCAGTTCTCCAGTCTGATGTTGTCGATCGCCAGCAGCTTGTCGCCGGGCTCTAAAGTTCCTGTTCTGGACGGGAGTGAGAGTGACGAAAATCCCAGGTCACCAGACAAAAAGTAGAAATTTACAACAACATCTTTTATCACTAAATATGTTGGAGTAGATCAGGGTCCTTGAAGACTAGACTGCAGGTTTTAACTGTTTCTCTGCTCCAACCTGACTCAGTGGCTGAATTACCTCTTCAAGTTCTGCAGCAGCCTGTCAATCATCCATTTATTCAATGAAGCAGTTGTAGCAGAGGATTCATGCAGGATAGTGGCCCTCGAGGGCCAGGGTTGTAAGTACCTGTGAGCCATGCTGCCCTTCTTGATGTCAGAGATGATGAGGGACTCTCCTGGTTTCTTACTGGCTTTTAAAATAAAGGAGACCACCGTGAAAATCAGCAGCAGACGTGAAAATGTAAAAAGAAAAAAACACGTGTAGGATTATAGTTCAGGTCAACAATAATAAGCTCTACGAAGCAGTGCAACATTAAATAACTTGTATTACATTTATTATTCAAAATAATAATGAGTTTATTTGGGAGGTAGATTAGAGTCAAAAAGTTAAATCCTTCTTTAGCTCATTTAAAAAAACATTAAGTTGCTTTACAGAATAAAAGTATTAAAAAATAAACTTAGATCTTTATGAAACTTGATTAGGCAAAGTTAAAACAAATAAAAGCAACACTTGTGATTCTTAAACGTGAGCAATAAAATCTTAAACAGAACTCTTTTGGTCGTCTTCGTTTGATGTGGACCTGTCCGCTCAGAAGGTGGCACCATTGCACTGTTTTCTGTCTCCGAGTCCTTTCAGCTCAAGCTCATATATCAGCAGCTGATAATCCTCATCTTATTGGATCCTCCGTAAAACAAACCCCTCCAATCAAAGATTTCAGTAATTATACACTAGTTTATAAATAAAGCAATCAACTAAACAACATTAGTGGTCATTTAAGCCAGTTAAATGATCAAATGGAGGATTTTAAGGCAAACTGTCAGACTGTTGCAAAAATCTACAGAAGTGTTGAGGCTGGTGAGAACACTTCCTGTGATTCATGACAGAGCTGCTAAAATTAGAAAGCCAGCTTCACTAAAGCTGTTAATCTCATCAAAAAGGTGCGACTGAGAATGGTTCATATCCATTTTAAGTCCAGAAGGAAACCAAACTGTGCAGCGTTAAGTGTCACTCATACACAGACAGAAAATGTTGCTTTGAAACTTTCTGGTCACAATATTTATGAGACAAAGGGAAATTTAAAAACCCATATAAAAAATAGACGTTTATGTGCCAAATTTACACTACTTTCTCTGTTTACTTGTTGGACCGTTTTTTTATGCAACAGTAATGAGGGTCAAAATTAAGACTATTGCACAACCAGGGGTTGCTACATCCTGGTAGCAGGAGGCTAAATCTATTCCTAACCAGCTGTTGATCTAATTAATATTAAGCCAGCACCACTAACTGAGCAGCTGGACCCAGGAGGCTGGTACATGTGAAGGAGACTATTCAATTGTGTTAGCATCAGAGAGGCTAGCAACTAGCATGGATAAGCTGGCATTAGCACTGCCAGTATATATACACATATATATATCCATGCTAGTCACTAGCCTCTCTGATGCTAACACCAGCTTATCCATGCTAGTCACTAGCCTCTCTGATGCTAACGTTAGCTTATCCATGCCTCTCTGGTGCTAACACCAGCTTATCCATGCTAGTCACTAGCCTCTCTGGTGCTAACACAAATGAATAGTCTCCTTCCCCTGTGCCAGTGCTGGACTCAGTTAGCGGTGCCGGCCTATCATTAATCAGATAAATAGCTGGCTTAAAAATAGATACAGCCTCCTGCTACAAGGATTAGGATTACAAGTCTTAATTTTGGCCCTCCCCATACATTTTTGACATCAAATAAACTTTTTACTGATTGGAGTATGCTTCCACAGACAACAACATTAAAGAGCTAAATGAAACTTAAGATATGATGCTTTTAAAACAAGACAAAAGCAAAAATAAGAAAAAGTATTCCCTAACTCTGAAGCTGTAAGGTGGTTGATAACATTTTGGTGGCTACACTTCTCTTTTATTTATGATCTATAGAAAAATCTAATTTCTTCAAGAAAAAAAAATCCTTTAAAAATTTTAAAAGCAAAAGAAAAACATGAAATAAAACCAAATACATTTTGTATTTAAATGCAATGAAATGCAGATCAGATCCATGTTTTCTTCAGGCCTGACCTTCTCTTGTTGACTTTATAAGGCAGAACCATCAGCAACAGAAAAAAAAAAGTTTCTGTACCATTTTATAAACACTGAATGTTTCCAGCTGAGTGTTTTCTAACCTGAGCGTGTGTTTGAGATGGAACTCTGGGTGTTCAGACGTAGCCTAAACATTCTGCCAGCAGCTAATCCAAACAAAACATAGATCAGACGGACGCATCGGTGTGTTCCTACCACTGATGGTGAGCCCCAGCTCCACGCCTCTCTTCTTCGGCAGCTTGACGTGAAATGTGCCGCTGCTGGGAACCACCGACTCTGAAACACAAACACACCGACCATTACAGAACAAACAGAAGGTAAATGTTTTAATATTATAGAAAATGTACAAAGGAAGCCCTGATGAATCACATCTCCTAATTCAGCAGCTCAACTTTGTTTCTATTTAGGAACACATTCCAGAAAACTCCAAACTTTTGTTTTTTGCAGGTTCTTCTTGGTGTTTGTCGGTGGATTTATGTGGTTCTTAAGCTGGTTAAGTGTTTAAACCTTAAAGTGAACGTTAAGTTTGTTCAGGTGCACTTTAGTGTGACTTTATTTAAGGGCAGAGGACAAATCTGCTTGAACTGATTGAGTTTTTCTTCTAGGTTAAAAGCATTTTGATGGGACCGTGCCCGAAAGAGAGGAGCAGTAATGATTCTGTCCCCCTCCTGTACCCGCCTAAAAACTCTCAGCAGCTCAAGTTTAACAGTCTGTACAAATATGGTCATTGTGCACAAAGAAAAACTAATACATTTTATATCTAAATCTACAACAGTAAAGTTTTGAGTCTGATAGAAATCTAATGCAACCAAAGAAAAAGGGCAAAATGTGAGACACATTTTATTACTTCTACAAACCTGCTACATCAAATTCAATCTCCAAAGAGACCTTATTGGTCAACGCAGCATCTCGGAGAAGCTGATTGGCTTCCTCAAGCGTTCCATCTTCTGTGGGGATCCCGTTGATTGACAGGAGGCGGTCTCCAACCTGCAGCAGGCCACACCTGCAACAGTTAGCGAGATGTCAGCGAGGGTGGAGGTAAAAACTACAATAAAGATGTTCTCTGTGTGTTTGCCTGTTAGCAAAATATCTCAACCTGTAGAGATTTTAATCAAACTCGGAAAGTTATCATTAGAAGGACATCTCCAACTGATCAACAAAAAAAAAGAAAACCACTAGCAGCGCTAATGCAAGATAATTACAGATTTAACGCCTTAAAGGGAGGAGTCCTCGCTGGTCGCTGTTGAACAAGACTTATAGTTTTAAAGGCTAGAAGTTGGAGTTTGAGTAATTAGGGAGGTGTGAGGGGCTTTATTTGGATTCACCCTGTCGAACCCAGAGAAAGGTACTTATTGATTCCTCCGGCGTGAGCGAGAGGAAGCTAACTAATTAGTGTTTTAGCGTGGGCGCTAATGGAAAAGGGATTGTGGCCTCGAGGTGGAGAAACACACCCAGCTCTCAAAGAAGCAATTCATATAATGGAAACTTCACTCAGTGCACACACACACACACACACACACACACAGGTTTGTCTTTATATCCCTGTGGGGGCTGTAGATTGACTTCCATTCATTTTCTGGTAATTTTATAGCCTAACCCTGACCACTTACCCTAAAATTAACCTCACAGATACCTACCTGGCCCTAAAACTAACATAAACTCAATTTATACCGTGGTCCTAAACCTAACTCCCCACCCATAATTTGCATTCGTACCCATGGGGACCGGGCATTGGTCCCCATGACACACGTTCAGTCCCCACGAAGCTGCTTTTTTTTGGGAAAATGGTTCTCACAATGTAGCAAAAACGTGCCCCCCCCCCACACACACACACACACACACACACACAGTAAAGGTACAACTGAGCCGTTTAGAACTTGCTAACAACACAAATACACACATATGGACATCAATATTTGGAAAACCTTGACTGTTTTGGCGCATTCTCATACACCCACACACAACACAAAAACCAGGAAAAGCTGTTCATACACTGAAACATCAGTCTCACACATCCACCCACACAAAGCCATCATACCAACACACACATACACAGACAGGATGAAGGAACTCAGTAAGCAGAGCTGCTAACGCTGCAGTAAAATCAGCCCGTCCACACTCGAACAGTGAGAGGCATCAACAAGCTGCAGAATGAGAGTCTAATCCATCAAACACTACAGAGTGCTTTCCCAAACAGACTTCGCCTTAATGTAGAACTTTAACTTTATAAATAACTTCTAATCTTTGACTGGGAAGCATTTCTCTAAAAGCTGCTGCAAGAATCAAATCTGTGGTCTGGTTTCTGTTCTCCAGATGATTGCAAGTATCAAAAAAGAACAAACATTGTTCAGTAAATAACTAATAAGTTGTCTTTCCCTGCTTGGTTTAGGTAAAAAGGCTCCTTGGTGTTTGGATTTACTGCGGCCGTGTTTGTGTGTCAGTAAACGTGTGCGTGCTCACCTCTCGGCTGGGCTGTCAGGTTCTATGAATCGGATGAGCGGCGGTGCAGAAAGGGTTTCGGTGGCAAATATTCCTCCCTGAAGCTGAACACCAAAGCCGTTGAGTGGATCACCTGAAAGGATGACCTCGCTGGTCTCTACGTGGACCACCTGACCACCCGGACCCACAGAACTGGAGGCCAGGGACACTAAACCCAAACACAGACAACGTTAGACTGATTGTTGGGAAAGTGTGATAATGTAACTGACTTATGAAACCCACAGGAACTCTTGTGGTCTTTCTTTCTCTGCCGCCGTTTGAGCAGTGAGTTGCGAGGACTCATGGGAACTGTCGGCCTGGGCAGTGTGCTCGAGCTCTGACTACTGGGGCCCGATGTGGTTGTAGAGCCAGGAGAGAAGCTGGCACACACCAGAGCTGCAGCATCCCAAAGACAAAACACTGCTTTTTAGCTCCAACAGGACAAAGAACCATAATAATCCCACTAAACCAAGGAATACGTGCAGACAGTTCAATTCTTACACTTGCAGTAGTCCAGGCTGTTGATGGTGTTGTTGTTAGAGGCGGTCCAGGACTTGTTGAGAGTAGAACTCGTGTTGCAGAGGGTCGGGTTTGTGGGGTGACAGTAGTTCACACAGGGGTCCCAGCTGTGGGGATGGTCTGATTTCTGGACCTTCACTGAAACAAACAAGTCAGTTTGTAACTTAGGAGGACATTAACTAAAGGATTAGGGCTGGGTACAAAAAAAACAAACAAAGCAAACAAACAAAAAAAATTAAACAATCTTGGATTGATTTCATTTAAATTTAGGAAAATCAATTAATAGAGCATGAAAAGGAAAACGACAAAGGTTTCGAGTGGCTCATTCAGGTGTTCAAACCAAAACTACTACATCTTAAAATAACCTTGATGGCTTCTGGCTTCAAACTCTACTTCTATGTGAAGAGAAACTGATTTGTTAATATATTGTCTAAGAACAACTATAACTCACTTCAAAGTAAAACAAAACACATAACTGTTAGTCTAACAAACTCTAAAACATGAATTACTGGTTAAATCAAAGACTACTGGTTAAATGATTTTTCTCATTATGCAAATTATAAGCGTTAATTAGTGAGAAACTAACAAAACATGATTTAAGTTGAACAAATAAAAAAGAGAAAATAAGAAAACGTTGAAGCATATAAAACAGATAAACAGAATATTACATGTTAAATGAAAGCTTTTTATTTTCTTTTTTCCAAACTATAAGGAAAAGCTGCAGAAAAGAAGTTCTTGGGAAAATTTGCGACCTAGCTAAATAATGAGGGGCAGACAGCACATTGTTTTGCACTGGGATTGTTATGGATACTTTGCAGGGAGAGACGGGAAAAATGTTTAGTCTTACGATTTTGAGTTTTCTCTTAGTCTCTGGGCTGCAGGGAAAGTTGAGGAGGTCAGGAGGTTCCTTACTTAAACATCAGACTGAAACCGTTCTCTTAGCATGTAGAAATGTGTGAAAGACGACATTCCTCAAACGAGAGGGCAGAAGTATACTTATATTAGCCCCCCCCCCCCCCTTCTCCTGCAACCTTATTCCATCACGTCTTATTCACAAAGAAAATTATTCTTCATTTTTTTAAATGAATGCATCCAACAACAACAACTCTGTCACCTGCAATTCCTTTTGTTTCAAGATTAAACTGTTAAATTTACAAGTTTACCCCAAAAACTTGTTGTTTATGGAAAAACTAAAATGAATTTATATTTTGCAACACAGTTAAACCATTTTCACTATTAAAGAGCAGCTTGAATCGAATCAAATCGTGACTAATCGATTCAGAACCTTAGGAATCAAAATGGAATCCATTTAGGGAACTGGCCACGACACCCAGCCCTAATATTTACACTAAAGGGGCATTTTGAAACCAAAACGTCACACAAAAGTACACTCTAAGAAATTAAATGTTAAAAATACCTCTCCTGCTGTCCGTGCAGCGTGCTAACAAAGCTAGCAATTTAAAGTCATGGCTGTGTCTTGGGGAGCCAGCCAGCCCACCCACAACTAATGACCCCACACCAACCCCCCTTTGCCCCCGCAACCACCTCTTAATCAG
>JARVJO010000365.1:25934227-25949844 GCA_031762555.1 Cynodonichthys magdalenae | reverse complement strand
CCAGTTTCCTGTGAGTTTCCTGCCAGTTTCCTGTGAGTTTCCTGCCAGTTTCCTGTGAGTTTCCTGCCAGTTTCCTGTGAGTTTCCTGCCAGTTTCCTGCCAGTTTCCTGTGAGTTTCCTGCCAGTTTCCTGTGAGTTTCCTGCCAGTTTCCTGTGAGTTTCCCACCAGTTTCCTGTGAGTTTCCTGCCAGTTTCCTGTGAGTTTCCTGCCAGTTTCCTGCAAGTTTCCTGTGAGTTTCCTGCCAGTTTCCTGCCAGTTTCCTGTGAGTTTCCCGCCAGTTTCCTGTTAATTTTCTGAGTGTTTCCTACAAGTTTCCTGTGATTTTCCTGCAGTCCTGCTGCAGTTCTATCAGATGCAAACATGTAACGATGTGTTGAAGCTCAGACAAAATCCTCCTGTATGGAAGAGCAAGCAGGCGGAGCTGCTGGATCTGCTTTGTTTGTTGGATAAGAGCTCGGAGTGTGAGCATCAACACAAGAGCCCTTCTTTTTCAGACAGAATGACTCTACTTTCTCTGCTGCTTCCAGATTAAAGCTTCAGCACTGACAAGGTTAGAGGTTCAAATCCTGTTAGATCAAACAAGGCTTAACAAACATGGTGCTTTGGGGGAAAAGACTCTCCCAGGAATATGTTGAAGGTTTAAATGAAGGTTCATCTTTGTAAACACACTTCATCACTGAGTTTTGCTGTGTTCTGAGCTCCCTGAGGATGTCACAGGTCAGATTCAAATCTTAAATAATTGTGTAAGTTGCTTTTTAATTATTCCTATTAAATTTGCTGTAATAACAAGTAGAAAGACATATTCCTGTTGTCACTGGATGCTTCTTTCAGAAGAAAAAACTGAGAAAAACAAACAAAGTATTGATAGTTTCTTCCAGCTTCATTCTATGTGCAATACAAAAACAAACCTGCTTATTTCACGTGTAAAATCACATGTGTACCATCATATTAATGTTCATTATTATACATTTATTTATGGAAAGACAAAATGTTTTGCCCCTTGGCCATGTTGCACAGATCAATCAGAACAGAGCACTTGTTTGTTGTTTAGTAGGCACATCAGGGCACATTCAGACCAATAGGAGGAGTTATTTGACACACACAGGAGCTCTGCTCACAGAGTTTTACAGTTCTTCAAACACTAACCTGCTATATTTCCAGAATAGAAGATTAGGCAAATGAGTCAGTCATAGTGAGGCGTGTGTTTGTGCTGAAGCTGCCTTTCCAAAGCTTCCTGAGCCAGAATGAACGACTGAGACTCAACGTTTTGTTTCCAAACAGCAACAATTCTTCCTCTGGGACAAATTAAAGCAGATTATAAGAGCTGTGCTGCAGATTAAACACAATACAAAAAGGGACAAAAAAAGGTTGAAATAAAATCCCTTCAACATGCACCTAATCCAAAATGGATACCTTCACTCCGGCTCTTTTTTTACGGTGAAATCTCTCCTCTGAAACTTCCATTAACCTGCAGCTCCTGAAGGAGAGTCAGAGGCAGCTGAGAAAACAATTAAATATAAATTCATAAAGAAATAAAAGAGCGCTCACACACGTTAGCACTGAGTGTGCATTTTAAACAACACATCCGTCTCCTCATTTAACCCCGGTGTTGATGTGTCCCAGGGGTGCAGGGCAGCAGCGGTGCATCGGAGCATCACTCTTCACTCGGCTGAAGTGAGACACCGGAGCGCGACTGTCTGATGCCTCCTCTGCATTAAGTAGTTCTCTTTGGAGCTTCAGGGTTCCTCTGAGGGACGGAAGGATTTACTTAATGAACGGCAACGTTTGAGACGTACGCCACAGATTGGAATATCCTTTGAATCCTGATTAATGACGTCATTCTGGTCATGGACAACTGTGTTTATTTATTTATGTATTTATTTCTTCCCACTGCAGTAAGACGCTGCATGCTGAAATGTGTTTAGTTAAAGTGGGGCATGTTAGACACAAAAATACACTCTTTCTCCTGCTCTCTTTAAACAAAGTGAAGAAAAAATACTGGTGGAAAAATGTTTTTCTTTGAAAACACTCAGTTTCTGTGTCTGTCACATCATCTGTCTCAATCTGTATAAATTTATTTCAAATAATAAAACTCTTCTTTTCTGCAGAGAACTCTAGAATGATCAAAATGTGTTTACAGTTTGTGTTGAGAAGCAAACTTTTAGAAAAAGCAAAGTACTTTCAGTCAGCAGGAAACTCTTTCATAAGTGAAATAGCTGGAGAAAAACAAAGCTTTATACTCAAATATCAAGTTTGTTGGCTTTTTAACAAGTTTGAAAATGAAATCTTTAACTCCTCTGATGCATGTAAACCCTGCTGTGGTATTTTATTAAAGAATTTTTTCCACCAAACTGTACTAAACTTGCTGAAATGGTGAGTTTAAATAAAGCGGGAGCATCTTTACTTTACTGCATGTGTGTGTAATTCTAGTTTATTACAAACCATGTTAGGTTCTTCTGATACTGAAGGAATCCACTTGATTTATTCTGAAAGACCTTCAGATATCAGACTCTTCAGCGGTGATGAAGACTCAGATAACTCATCTGCCTGTTCTTATTTCCTTTTTTCTGTAAGTTTGATGCTTGTATTTTTGATTTTTATCTCAGACTTTTATAAATATCAGTTAGTTATCACTTCCTGTCTCATTTTATTAAAAAAATGTCCTAAAGTCGTGGCAGTTTTAAAGCAATCAGTTGTCTGGCACTTCTTACCTCTCCAGCTGAACTGACACTCATGCAGCTGTTCTTTGGATTGGCTAAAGAATGATTAAAGCTGTATAATCGGCTCACATTATAGATTCCCATACATCAGTGAGTTTATCTCAATAAAACCATGAGTAACACGTAATTCAGTTCATTTCAACTAAAGTGATGATTAAAATAAAATAAATTCAGTTGATAAAGTGGGTCATTAGGATAATCAGGGACAGCTCTGAAATGTTCTACATTTACTTTTTGTCCTTTTCCTAAATGGTTAGACAGCTGTTTTCTTTAAAGCCTAACAGCTGATCCTCCTGAGAACGTGAAGGGTTTACAGATCAGATTCAGCAGAGTTGACTCTAATCGAGCTGCTTGTGTGAAAACCTTTAAACGGAGCAGGTCAAATCAAATATTTAAAGCTAATTGGCTTTAATATCTTAATTGCTGCACTTCTGTTGCTCTTTCATCTATTATGAATGAGTCCTTCTCTGTTCTGGGATCTTTCATTCAGAGAATATCAGGCCCCAATATGGAATCCGGTTAAAGAAAGGAGGGAGTGGTGGTGCAGAGGTTAGAGACGCTGTGTCTGTGATCGGAAGGTCGCCGATTCAACTCCGGGACCAACCAGCCCCACTTTGAGCAAGGCCCTTAACCCCTCGGGTGCTGTAATTAGCAGTCTACTGATGAAATGTTCTGTTATGTCCAAACAAGATTAGGAGCAACATTCAATATAACTTTATCAATAAAAACACTCCTAAAGTAAATGACAAATGACGAAAAACTGTAGTGATGTTCCCCCTGCTGACCCCTAACAGCAGACCTGCTCAGGGGTCTGGAGCCAGACACCAAGTACAAAATAATAAAAGGTGATTGGAAAGATTGAAGCTGTTCAGAGTTTTACAACTTTAAACTGTGTGATCTAATAATTATAAAGGTAATTAAGCTGAACTTCAGTCATAAAGCAGAGGACAAAACTCAATTTTCTGCTTCATCTGAAGAAATCTTCTAAACTCCATCATGAGTTTCAGTCTGATTGCTGTCTTCTTTTTTAAGAATGTCAAAAAGGTTGTCCTTCTCACAAGTCCGTTTCATTTCCCTCTGATTACACAGATTCATTCCCCCAAAACATGGCTGATAAATTAATGACAGTAAGTTCTGAAGATTATTACAGCAGATTAAAGGAATGAAAGAACAATTACCCTCCCCTCCTCCTCCCAACATCTTCTGTTTCACTGAAAGTCCTTCAGTTTCCTGAAAACTTATTCACACAATCTGTTTTAATTTATAGCTGATTTTAAAATCAAGGTTTCCTCTTTTTAATCAGAGAATAAAACTAAAGAGTTGCCAAGTCTTGAATAATATTTAGTGATAAAATGTTTCATATCCAGTGAGCTCATGACCTCCACCTACTGCAGGCTGCAGATCTGAACATCGAGACTCAAACACTCAGATTCATGCTCAAGATTTTAGGTACTGAGATGTTAAATAAGTCTACAGCAAATATATAGTAGCTAAAAGCTACATGCACTAAACTGAAGCTAAGAGCTAAAGCTAGTAAAACAGTGGCTAAAAGTAAAAACATTAGAGGACAAACAGTCAGAATGATACAGTGGATTTCTATAGGAATTCCAGTGTTCAGTGTTTTTCTGTTTAATTATTTAAAAAAGTATGAGTTGCCAAATCTAAAAGTCCTAACAGATTCCTCCCCGTCAAGACAAATGTTTTACAATGAATGCTTAAATTACTACTTCAACTTCTGCTGCAGGTGTTTAAAAATCATACTGAAGAAAGTAAAAACAGGAGAACATGAATCAGTTTTTAAATAAATGAGAAGTTTGATGCTTGTCATTGAGCTGATATGTTTAGATTAACTGCTTCACTTTTCCTGAACCTGTAAATCACCCAGAAGCACCTCTGCTCCAAATGAAACAGATCTGCACTCAGAATTAATGACATGTTTAAAGAATCAGCTGAACATTACTTCTTTTCACAAACTGCAGCTTTCTGTTCCTCTGTAGATCCTTGAGTGAAGGTCAACTCTGTGTAGGAGAAACCAGCAACGCTACAGAGAACTCAAGTCCAACAGAAGAGAAATTTATTTTTATTTTCTGGATTTAGATCTCTTCCTGCCTAAATATGTTCTTATTACCAAAAGTATAGCAATTTGTATTTACAATTTTTAAACTTTTAACTCATTTAACATTTTTGTTGTTTTTATTTATAGTTACACTGTTTTTATCCTGGTTTTGAAATAAATGGAAGGTTTTACTTTTTTTGTCATTTTGGCAAAGAGAAATGTAGATTCATGTCACTGTCATCTTAATATAAATAAAAACAAAAAATAACTACCTGTTCAGTGCAAAAGGAGAGATTTCTACATATAGCAAGTCGTAAAACTGCTAATCTTTTCAGATGGGAGCTGTTGCCATCTTCTGCAGGTTAGATACTGACAGCTCATTACAACTACAAACACCATTTCTTTAACAACAAACTTTTATTTAACTTCTTGTTAAAACACATAGAGAAAAAGATAACGCTTCACTGTTTCCCACATGAACACACCTTAAACACACACACACACCTCCAATGGCGCACCGAGGCCTCATTTATAATGAAAGCCAGCGAGCACACACAGAGAGGGAGAGAAGAGAAGTTTAGTGGTCCCAACAGCTGGCAGATATTTGGAGATCAGTCCTGAAAACACACAATAACAAACACACACAGAGAACTGGCCCCGAGCCACAGCAGAAAACAACTATACGTCTCACAGTGTCTCAAACCAAAGAAAAAACTGTAAACATCCCGTCCCAAATGTGTCATACATGAAACATTACAGACAAATTCTCATAAAGCTGCTGCCTGATGGGCCCACAGTGCTTCAAAATACTGTTTCTGCTGCCTCACAAACTGTTCACCAGGTTAAACAGACCACCTCATCATCATGGAGGAGTTTGTCTGCCTGAATGATCCAGGGTTCAGCCTAAACAAACTACGGTATATCACATGGTTATTTATTTACCATTATTTATCCAGGCAAATCCCATTGAGATCTCAGATCTGTCTTTCAAGAGAGGCCTGGAGGCAACCTATTGTACATGTTTTTAGGTGTGGGAGAAACTGGAGTGCACGGAGAAAACCCACAGAAGGAGGAGGAGAACATGCAAACTCTGCACAGAAAGACCCCAGGTCTAAACTGTGGATCAAACCCAGGACCTTCTTGCTGTGAGGCGTCGGTGCTAACCACTGAGCCATCGTGCTGCCAAAATATGCAAAATATAAAGGCTGAACATTAACTGATTTGTGTGTATGTATATATATATATATATATATATATATATATATATATATATATATTTTAAGTAACTAAGTTATACTGTAGCTGTTTTGGTCCAACCCTGAAAATAACATAATTTTATGCAATCTTGTGAAATATTGTGTAATCTGCTGGAGCTTGAAGTAAGCGTTGTGTATGCATGTCAGCTACTACTACACCAAAGTTTAGATCAATACTTGTAAATTTCATTGAGTTGTAGCTGTTTTTGTTTAAGTTGGGATGAATTAAATTTGGTTGAAAGCTGATGAAATCACTAAAATAAGCTCTTTCTAATGCTGAGAATAAAGCTGGTTCTTGTGCTTCTGTCAGCCTCAACACAAACAACAACAAAAAAGATTATTAAACTACATTCAAACCAGGTGTGAATTATGCTAATTATTCATGTTGCTGACAAGTGAGAAAAATAAAACTTACTATGTGAGGCTTTTAGGCAGAGAAGAAACACTATAAATATACAGTGTGGCTGTATAAAAACAAATACATAAAAATAAAGACTAGAGTTTATTATAAAGAAAAGAAAGTCATGAATAGATGAGAAATGTAAAGAAGAAATCAGGTGCATCTTATATTAAAAGCAAAGTGAAATTATTACTGATTTATAAAGTCTTACATTCTGATAACATGACTCAGTAAATAAGAACAGAATTAAACTGGTTCAGAATTTTTTCTTTGATCAAGTGTTGAATTTAAGTGTTTTTCTCTTTGATGAATAAAATCTTTTAAAACAAAGGTGTTATAAATAAAGACATTATACACCTCCTTTAAGCCAAAGCTTAAGAAGAAAATGATTATTAAGAAAAGATGACGTTACAGTCTTCTTAAAAATAAAATCATGTGCATTCATGCAAAATGTCAAATGATTAAGCTTTTTTTCACTTTTATTTTTGCATTAAGGTTTTATTTGTAGTTTCCTGACTAAATGGTGAGACTTTTCTCCTCTCCACACGTCTGCTTCGTGTCAGACTGCAGATCATCAGGAACATATGTTTAAAGATTTTTCTTAAAAAAAAAATCACACATGCTGTTGTAAAGCTATCTGTAGCTGGCTGCACAGATCAGTCTAATTTATTCTCCAAATAATTTAAGGAATTTCTTGTTTAAAAGCAAAGTTATCCTCAGTCAGTGACTTCCACAACAGGAACTGCTCATCCTGCTCCTCATCCAAACACAAAAACTTTAAGACAACTGATGAATGTTTTGTCAAACAACTACTGGAATCACAAGTTCTGATGGATAACTGTCACCTAACCTCCCTCACACACATCAGCACCTTTATCATGCTGCAACTGAAAATAACAGTTGTGAAACAAATCAAACAAATAAACTGCTTGTAGTCAGTTTATAAATATATTTCTATTATTTCACTCAAAACATCGTCAATATTTCTGTCACATTCAAAACATCCAGCAACAAAAAAAAGAAAAAAAACTCTCAGACACAGAAAACAACCTGTTGAGAAGCAACTGATCCAAATCAGAGGAAAAGTAACACAGCTGAGACACCTTTACTTTCAGACGTTAAGGAAAGAGTTCCTGAGGAGACGGTGGCGTCATTTCAGCCCAGTGATACACACAGCTTCCTCAAACTTATCTCTTCAGACATTTAGCCGTTGTGACAAAGACTGCCCCGGAAAATAAAAATAAAAAACAAACAGTTTGGAAAATATCAAAAATGAAGATCAGCAGGGAAGTTTCATCTCTCCTCCTCATCATGCATCCTCTCAGAAACACACAAACTGTGCTGGGATGCAAATTTACCAAAACACACAAATAACCGCACACACCTGCACACAGAAACATAAAAATCAAAAGGAAATAAAACACTTTTCTCACAATAAACCTCACATGTGAAGATTTTGAAACACTGTAAAAATGTACACAAGAACGCACTGAAGAAAAACAAGCACACACACACACACACACACACACACACACACACACACAGCGTGCAGTTGACAGATTTAGTTGACAGCAGTCTACTCTCTGATAAACACACACTGTACCCTTGATCCGGCGTCTGATGACACCTAACCGGCACTTTAGCGAAACCGAAAACATCCTCTCCCTCTGTTTTTGGCTCTTTATCTTCTTCCTCTCCTCCTCCTCCTCCTCCTCTTCCTCCTCAGTCCAACATAGTGTGAGCTGAGCGAAGCATGGAAAGAGAGGCAGAGAGTGAAAGAGAGCGGTATTGGAGCTCTGGCCGGTCACATGGCAAAGAGAGGAAGGAGAGACGGAGAAAGCGAGTCCTCCTCTGGAACATGGGGAGCCCCCCCCCCACACACACACAACCCTCCCCCCCTCCCACCTCCTTCCATCTTTCTTTCTGTTGTTCTTCACTCTCTCTGTGTGGGAAGGAGAGTCAAACTTACAGCAGCTGCCTCCATCCTCTCTCTCCATCTTTCACTCTCTCTCTCTCTCATATTTATTTATCTTTTGTTCTTTTTTCCACTAAGAAAACAAATCTGCTCAACAGAAAGTGTTAAAAATTATTTCCCTGAATTTACCAGTCACATTTGAACTTAATTGATTTTCCAATAAAATAAGAAAAATGTCATAAAATGTGATCAATGGATTTACATCTGCCACAGCTGAGCAATCATAAAAACTGGCTCTGATCAGTCAGTTTGACAGATACTGAGCTGAAAGTGTGGTTTGGTGGTGGCTGAGAGTCGCCTTCAACATCATTTTAAAGGTTTCACCAAAACACGTTGCTTCTCATACTTAGACCCTGTTAACACTGCAGACATATTAGATTTTTTATGACTGTCTGAACGCACGTCGCTTTCCTGCCGACCTTTCTGTCAGTGAGGGGGGTGAAGGATCGATAAGACACTAACCTACTGTCATGCTGTTTACATCTGTAGCTCCGCGAGTCTCCATCTACAAAACAGAAGTCCACTTGCTTCGTCTTTTTTCTTTTCATTTTCCATTTCCTGGTTGAGTCCCCAGAAACACACGGGGGCAACGTCCAACTTCGGTCTTGAACCACATCGATCCTAAAGTTCGTTACTTTACTTCCAGAACTTTGTTCCAAGAATAAAACGCTTCACCGGAGCCTCCGGTCAGAGGCAGGTTCAGATATAAACACTGAACTGCACAAGCATGTCAGATAGTTATTAATCAGCTCTGAATGAACGGCAAACTTCAGAGTCGATATGCTACAAGTAGCATCATGCTAACTCTGTAAACAAACATCAGCTGATGAGACGTCACGTCTTTCCTGTGCATGGGGGTCACAAGAGTGTTGTGTAGAGTTCACACTGGAGTCTCATGCAGGTCACATTTAAAATGTAATGTGAACATTCACACCAAAAAATCAGAACTGAGCATTAAAACCTGCAGTGTGAATGCAGCCTTAGATAATCGTTTAAAACCCTGAAGGCAGCGGGTGATGAGCATTCAAAGGAGTATAAACTAGATCTGTCTGTTCAAAACCCTCATTAGGTCATAAAAATATTAAAAACTGATTGAATGAAAGAAGCATGTAAAAAACTCAGATTAATACGTGGATGTTACCTGGACTCAACATGTTTTGGACACAAACTGACTCTTAAAGACTGACTGCACCTCCTGCTCGTCTTGTTATTTTTATCCGAATCATCTCAGCAGTACGTGTTTAACTTTAAAGTGTCACTGCAAGATTTTCAGTTCTGCATTATTTTTAATAACGAGGTCACTTGGAATGACAGGTGAGCGTCCGCCCACCTTAATCTCCGAATGTGTGAGAAGTCCTGAGCTTCCTTGTCAGTCGAACACACGGCTCTTGTGGAGGTATGGACCCGTCACAGCTAAATAAATCTTTTATCTGAAGTTTAGTCGCTTGTGTTCATCGGTATGAAGCTGCTGTGGACGTCCACGTGCAAACAGAATGCCAACGAGGGCGCCGAAACAAATGAGGCATTGATGAAGGCAGACGCAGTTTGATGAAGACGAGCTGAGGTGGAGGCTTAAAGAAGCTTAAAGATGAAAGTTAAAGGATTTAAACAGAGAAAACTGTAGATGATTTGTTTATTTAATGAGCAGAAAATAAATCAGATGGTTTGTGCATCAAAATTAAGCCAAATATTCCTACAGATTATAATCCATGAGACTTTATTCTACATTCTGTAAATGTTACTTTTTACATTTTGTACCTTGAGGAAACCCAGCTTTGTTCAAATACTCTGAGATCTAAACTCAACAATCAGCAGAAGGTTTATTCTATAATCTCAGACAATCTAATCCTCATTTCTTAGATTGTTTCGTTGATGCCTTTACTTTCAGCTCGACAGTTTTTCCTTTTCTCTAATCTCCTCAAACACTTTTCTCTCAGGCTCTGTTTACACTGACACGATTATTTTACACACAGTTTCTGCTGTGTTTGCACTTAAAGAGAGTCTGGTCATTTTTTCAAACGTTGTCCTGACGATGTTTAATATTTAGCAGCTCCTCAGTCGGGACATTAGAGCGTGGAGTTTGGAGAGAAGTGCAGAAGTCTTCATCCAGGCCTGGTTAATAGCCACATAAACAACATTATTTTACATATATTATACATTAAATGTGCAACAAAACCTATTTTGTATTTAAACCTGTCATTAAATTCAACTTTCTAACAATCTGCTGCAGGGACATTCGTTGTTTTAGGAATATGTTAGGGGTGAAAGAAAATACTGAAACACTGAAATATCATATTTCATTTCCAGATATTGTATTAATTCTCTAAAGCCCTGTACCGATTGTTAATTAAGGTTTAAAATGTAAACTTTTATTCCAACAGTTCATTTATATGTTGTAGTTCAGCCTCCGACCTCTAGTTGGCAGCAGTCAGACAGCCATTTGGCTCCTCCATTCCTGAGGAGAGTATAATGTTAGCTGACTGTAGTCAGCCGTCACATTATGGAAGGAGGCAAGAATTTGTCTAGCACCTCGAGCTCAGGGGGTCCCTGAGGGACGGTACTGAAGTGGCCAAATGCAACGACCATATGAAACACAGTGCATTGAAATGACTGATGTACTCGTGCTCCCCCCTTATGGGCTCAACACATGGGAGGCGACGTCGCTCGCTCTCCATTCATTTTCTATGGAACCTGTGCGATGAGGCGACAATCGCTTGCCCTCCTCCAGCCAAGTGACCGGCGAAACTCATGCATGTGAAATTTTCCACTCACACACGTAGACGTGCACATGCCAGCTTGAGATGAATGAATGAATGAATGAATGAATGAATGAATGAATGAAATTTATTTCAGACAATTCAGACAATTAACAATTAACAAATTTAACAAATAATAATAAATCAATTTCAAAAATTAACAACTAGTAATAATTATTAAATCAATTTCAGAAATACTTCTGATGCGACATATGAAAGTTGAAAAATTTTCACATTTTGTTGCTGTCGAGTGGCACTACAACCAATCAGCAAGGGTTTCATTGACTGACCAATGAGAGGAGCGTATGCTACACACTGCAGTTAGCTAACACTTTCAACATTATTTTAATTCTGTCAAACTTTTCAGTTTTATATGACCCTTCACCAAGTGATTACTAAAAAAGGCAGCTTTATGTGAATTTGTTGGCACCAGGGTGAAGTTATCCGGTAAGTTTTTCCTCATAAAATCGTATCTTGATGTGCGTTTGTTTTTCAACATCATTAGCATTGCAAGATTTGTTTAGTTTACACTTCCAGAATGCACCCCCACCTTTTTTTTTTTTTTGCGAACCACCAATAACCTTTACAAGAAGCAGTAGAAGAACCAATCAAATTTCATGAAGACAAGCGTCCCTAGAGCACGATTTGCAACGCTGCCATTGATATCGCGTCTCGTGTGTCGGGTTTCACCCTGGTTGCGATGACAGCCGTTAATTGCTGTCGTTTGTCGCTCCGTGTGTCGCTCCTGTGTGACGCTCCTGTGTGTCGCTCCCTGTGTGACGCTCCCCATGTGTCGAGCCCATTAAGCTGCCCCTCTGACAGCCGACAACACAGACTGTGTGCAGCAGCTTCATGTCATGTTTACTGAACTTTAGGACCACATGTAGGCTACTGTTAGTGTGTTGGGTGACCATATTTTTTATAATAAACCAAAATATTAGAACTAAGGATGCACCAAAATGAAAATTTCAGCCGATATCGATATCCAATATAATTATTGCTGTTATGGCCGATAACCGATATTTACAGATATTACACAAACACACAAATTATATTATACATATACACACAAACACACACTTGGGTCTTTTTTGATATCGTAAATAAACGACCAGACCTCTGACATGACTCCCTACTTCAGCTATTCCTGGCTACAAGCATCAATATCACTATCATGACCACACAGATGCCCTCAACCATTCATTTCACCTCCCAAAACAGAAACACAAAGCTAAAAAGTGGGAAATCAATATCAGACATTAATATCGGCCCAGTTTTACATATCGGACCGATACCGATATTCTAAAAACTGACCAATATCGGCCGATACTGATATTAATACCGATATATCGTGCATCTGCCACAAATATATCATCAAACTATTTATTATTAGTCTAACAATAGAAAACATAGATGAAATGAGAAATATAAACAAATAAAATACATTTAAAACATACTTTTTGAAGTTACTCATAATGTTTGGACAAAAAATGGCAATATATCGTAATATATCGCAATATATTGCCTTGCTTACAGTATTGCAATATATCTCGATATGCTATATCGTGACTCTTGTGTCATCATATCACCAAATTCTTGCCAATACACAGCCCTATTAGTAGAAATGCTTGTTTTCTTATAGAGAGAAGAAAATAAGTTAGAAATAAAGTCCAGGTTAGTCCAGTTGAGGCCTCCGTTTAACCTGCGCTGCACAAATTCAACTCTCCAAATCTCATGATCCACCGCCGGCTCTTTCTGCAAATCTTCCCTCGACTCCAGAAAGGTCTCCCTCCTTCTTACTGTCATGGTAACAGAGTCAGGAGGATGTAGTGGAGCGGAGTGGAGTTTTTTTTTTTTTACAAAAATTGACAGAGAGATCAAAGCAGCAAATGCCTGGGTTTTGCTGAGGAAGAGAAGAATGGAGGGATAGGGAGGGGGGAGCAGGATGGGGTATTGAAATGGAGAGTGGAGGTGGAAAACTGGAAGAAAAGGGAGGATAAGTGGAGGAAGAGAGCAGTGATAAGGCAGGTCACTGCAAAGTGAAAGACTGTAAGTGCACGTTTGAGAAAAGATGTGAGGTTGGAACAAAAGGAAAGACGAGTGAAGAGAAGCAAAGAGAGTAAAAATAAAAAAAACATAAAACGGTTTAGTTGGGGTATTTGCTGAAGCAGACGGAGATTACAGCCCACAGCCGAGGGGAGGATAAAAGGAGGACAGGTGAGAGGTGGGGAAAAAATAGCATGACAGGTAACAAAGAACGGGGGAGCGAGGAGGAAGACAAATACTGTCCAGAACTTCAGCAAAGCATCTGCCAAACACAGCCCGGCTGTTCTGACAGAGTCTTGGGGAAACCTCCGAACTGAAAACTGAAGTCAGCTGAAAGTGATTCTGAGTCGACCTCCACCCACTCAGCTCCGCTCTATTTTAGGTGAAGTCTCTCCTGTTTTCACACAAGCTTATAATTTAGTCCATCAGCTGTGACATGGCAATTAAAACATGGTTACATTATTCAGGATTCTGTCTATTAGAACATTTTCACTACCTTACTTTACAGATTTTTAATTTGGTTTTCATTAGAATAAAAACGTTTAAGTGAAACTAGCACCACTGCTGGATTTTTATGGCCTACATGCTTCCTGCAGAACACCATGGGACATACAGGAGCTTCTATTTGTTATCAAAATGAAATGAAACTAGATTTATGATGATGAACTATGCATATAAATAAACTTGTAAAAATGTGAGAAAACGCAGAGCAAAAACCTGGTATTCAGGTTTAAAAAGCTACACTGGGGAAGAGTTTTTATTTGTCAGACAAGCCAAATGATTTCAGTTGTTTTTGCATCTTAACACACCCACACATCTGCCTCCATAAATACTGCACAAAATATTACACTGAGTACAGAGGGAGGAGGAGAAGAAGAGATGGAAGGAAATAAACTGGCAGAGACAGGAGAGAGGACGGATAATTCACAAACTTTCACTAAACAACTTGTTGGTTTTTACATTAATTAAAACAAAAAGTTAATTCGAGAAGTTTTGAATGAACATTTTATCTGCAGAAAGTGACACTAACACAAAAAGAAAAGCTTAAACATTTTTAATGTTTGTTACAATTGGTTGAAAATGTGAGTAATTTAGCTGATAAAAACTAACATAAAGAGAAGTTAAAGAAAAATGTTGAAGTCAAACATTGTAAGGTTTTACAGAATGCAAACACATCATTTTCTGGTTCCTTCCTAAAGTCTCTGGTGTGTTTGTGTTCTGCAGGGTTATTAATCACTGAGTATCTCTGCTCTATAGGAAGAATCCCACCTTTCTACAGGCTCCAACATATTTAACCATAACATTTTAATTATTTAGTTCTTATTGACAAAAACACAAAGTTTGAATCTGAACTGTGTTGCAACAAACAAATGCTTTAAATATAAAATCTGGAGATTTCTTGCTTTTGCTTTGTTTTCAAATAGACGATGTCCTTTCAAATTTTAATAAGTGTTTGTCGGTCTAGTAGGTTCCATCACAGACTTTCTGTTACAATATCAGGCAACACACACACACACACACACACACACAAAAGAACAATTGTGTGAGGTCTGTAGAAAACATCAGTGGGAGTACTGTGGCAGGATTAATTGTGCTTCGCTCTCATTAGCTTAATCCTTGGCGGGAAAAGCACACACACACACACACCCACACACACACACACACACACACACTTAAAAAGGATCTTCTTAGACAAATCCTCATGAACACATGCACCAGAAACCCAGAATCAATTCAGGCTGTGTTTAAGCTTTACTTGTCCACAAAACAAAAATGTTCCTGTCAAAATAAAAGTTCACAGATGTGGTAACGTATATGTTGAGCTTTAAAGTGCCTGTGACATGATTTTTTTAAATGTTTTAATAAATATAAATGTATCATTAGAAAGATAACATTAACATATTGCAAAAATAATTTCCTGCCACTGAGATGAACAGTTCAGATATTTGCATGTGAAGTAACAGGAAGTGATGTCAAAGGGGAATGTCTGCATGTAAACAGAGCAGTGATACAATGACTAACAGACTGTAGAGAAGAATCTGATCTTTCTTTAGATTTTGAGTCTATCAGAGAAATGAAGACAAGTCAGAGTTCAATATTGTTTCAATAAACAAAGAGCAGAAAGTTCTGTTTCATAAAGTGTTCCCCTTTGATGTCACTTCCTGTTTCACTTCGACTGAGTCATGTTTAAAAGAAAATACGCTATTATGTGACAAAATAGGTAAAATCACATGTATTCCACAAGGTTTCTTAAGCCACGTTTGCGTGTTTGTTGCTGTAGTTTGACCCTCATGTCAGGTGTGTGTTTGTGTGTTTGTTGCTGTAGTTTGACCCAGAGCCCTATAGAGAGAGAGTTGCGACACTCTTTGAACTAGCCGACACGCGGTCACGTGGTTCATGGAGCTCG
>JARVJO010000365.1:25906878-25918891 GCA_031762555.1 Cynodonichthys magdalenae | reverse complement strand
TCTAGCTTTATACATCAGCTGAGCTGTTTGGAATTCTACCAGATCTGGGAGTTTGAGGAGGCAGGACTCTTTAAATAGTACATTAGTATGGTCATGGAATCCAGCCTTATAAACCATTCTGATGGCCTATTAGCATTTTGAGTGAACATTAGCATTGTGAGTAAACATTAGCATTGTGAGTAAACATTAGCATTGTGAGTGAACATTAGCATTGTGAGTGAACATTAGCATTGTGAGTGAATATTAGCATTTTGAGTGAACATTAGCATTGTGAGTAAAAATTAGCATTGTGAGCAAACATTAGCATTGTGAGTGAACATTAGCATTGTGAGTGAACAATAGTACAATGTCCTGAAGTGGCCAAATGCAACGACTAAACACAGTGCATTGAAATGACTGGTGTACTTGACTTGGTGTAATTTGGCTTAGAATTCAGACATTCTGACTAATAAGGGACTGTTGGTAACCTTACCTCAGCTTAGAAGGCAGCGAGTGTCTGTCTTTTCCGCTCAGATTTAGCTATCTGTGCATGATGCTAATATTTACTCCCAATGCTAAAGCTACCGTTACTCTCTGGTTCCACAAGAATGGAGTAGCCAAATGTCTGGCTCACTATTGACAACCAATGGACAGAGGCTGAACTACAACGTAAAAATGAATCGTTCGCAGGAAAGTTGACATTTTAAACCTTAATTAAAAATCGATGCAGGGCTTTAGAGAATCGAAACAGCATCAGGAAACAAAATACTGTGATATTTCAGTGCATCAATATTTTCTTACATCCCTATAAAACATACTGAGTTTTTGGGGATCTTAAATAAAAAATCTGGACAACAAATTTCAATATATCGCCTTGCTTACAGTATCGCAATATATCATGATATATTATATCAGGACTTGTTTCATGATACAATATGCATCATATCACCAAATTCTTGCCAACACACAGACTCAATATAAACCATAACAGAAAACAGAAAACATTATTCTGTGATTGCTAACTCTGAACATAAAAACAAAACCACACAAGCTCAATAATTATCTTAAAGATATTATTGTTGCATTTCAGTTGTGCATCTCTTCCATCAAAAAGTAAAAGAAGCTGCAGCAGCTGAGTTAGTTACAGTTGGACCTACAGTTTGTTACAGAAGTTTAGAAGGTTCTGGTGCTGAGGCGAGAGAGAAGCAGCCACCCACACACATCTGCAGGGGCTGAGGGCAAAGTATCTGAGAGGAAAGAGAGCAAGAGGGTGACAAAGAGAGCAAAAAGGAGAAGCAGAGACACAGGAGGGGAGGAGAAAAGCCAAATGAACAAGCTGGAAAGAGGCCCGGGAGTGAAGAGATGAGAGAGAGCACAAGAAAAAAGGAGGATTTACCGCCTAAATTTAGCTTCCAAATGTGTCTCACGAGGGCAAAGCTATGACATCTGATATCTAACAGTGACAAAAATTCTTAATCTAAACTCCCAGAACATCAAGCAAATCCTCAGTAATGTTCCACTGATCTGTGCTCCACAAACCAAACTGTTTCAAATCACACTTCAAAAACACTGAAATTCATTTTTTAGGTCTTTTTTTCCTTGTAAATCTAACTCTCATTATTTTACTGTGCAAAAATAGGAACTTTTGAGCATTTCTATAAGCAAATTCCTACAATTCCAAAGAAAAAAGGTCATACTTAATATAATCAATTCATTCAGACCTCCAGCAGCCCCCCCCCACCCCCCCCCCCACCCCACCACCCCTGGTTAGACAATCACAGCCACTGGATTCATTAATCATCCGTCTCGACAGGTATTTATTTTCAGATTTAAATAAAGCGTCTCATCAAGGTGCCGGCTGCTTTTCATGAAAATAAAACGTTAAAACCTGTAATTATGAAACAGGAGCGTGTTAACGTTGAGTGATCTCGTAGTGTTTGCAGTCAACAGACACTTTTCTGTCGAGTCAGATGTTTTGATCAGAGTCTGAGACAGACGAAGATAAATAATATAAACACAATGAGCTGTGTTGATCCCCGAGGCTAAACTGGGTCACTTTGGCTGCAACAGAAACACTAAAAATAAAAAAACTGGAATATCGTCAATCCAAACAAGCTATTATAGCAAAAAATAATGTTTTTAATAAAGGTCACGTAGTAACGGCACTACTAACAAAAGGTCAACTCTATAGCTTCTACAGGTGTTATTTTCTAAGTGTCAAATCATGGATAATTAGTTTTTTCCTTGGTTTTCCCCTTTGAAACATGAAATGTGTCAAATATCAGCAGGCAGGTGTTCCAGTCATGTTTTATTAGCACTTGGCTGCAGCAAAGACACACATATATGTACATATATGTAGGGGAATAGTTGAAGAGAAAGGACAAAGGATTTGACTTCTCTTTAGGGTGAAATCTTAAAAAAGGATCCCCATAAATAATCCCCCCAAAAGCATATTTCCACTGCAAACTTAAGTTGAAGTTTTCCAAATAGACTTTATGTGTAATAAAAAGAAAATGGGCAGTAAATAAAAAGCTAAATGCTGAGCAGTTACAGCTTCAGGCAGCAGAAAAACAGAATATTTAAATGTTTCGATGCAGATTAGTCCATGTGATGGTCTGAAAGGTTGAGTGGAGAAACCCACAGTAATCAGAACTGAGTTAGAGTTAAAGGCATGTCCCATTTAAAAAGCATTTGTTGGGTTTCACTCAGTGTTTTGGATGCACTTCAAATCGCTGTTTAACACATTACAAGTTCATTGGGTTAGATAAGCAATTTAAATGAGCTTGATTAAAATTAGACTTTAAAACCCAGAGATTAGAGCGACACTGTTTAAAAACACAGTCAGACAAGTCTTTTAAAAGTTTTAACTAAATATTCAGTTAAATTTGCCTTTAAATCTTTTTGCTTTCATCCAAAGATGAGAAAGCAGCTCTGCAGCTCCACTCTGAAAGGTTGGAAGCGGCGCAGCTTGCTTCTTTACTCCTGCACACGAGCGCTCTGGATCTCATGCATGTGTCAGCATACAGAATGGCTTATTGAGCCTCTTCTCCTCCAACAGCATGCAGAACTCGTTCTCTATCTGGGCCTTCTCCTGGCTCTGAAGCAACCTGTCAAAGGATAATTTGAAATTTTGCTGTGGGGCAAATCTATAGTTCTCATACAAAATTAAAATGTTTGATAGTTTTATTGCTACTCATGTGTTGCAAAGTCGTCAGGTTTCAGCACAGATACTTCTGTGGTCTTATTTGAACTGGAGGGAAGAGGGTGGGCTTTTATTAGATGCTGTTTATGTAGTTATTCTGCATAAACACTGACATAGACAACAGGCAGCAACATATAATACATCACACTGCCCAGTACATACAGGTACATACCAGGTATGTACTCCAGTATGTATCAGGTACATATCCTGTAAGTAACAGGTAAGTACTCAGTAAGTACAGGGTAAAAAGTCACTTCAAATAGACCAGGTAAGTATCATGTTAGATCTCATATGCATCAGGTAGGTACCAAGTACATACCATGTAAGTAAAAGGTAAGTATCTACTATGTACAAGGTAACAAATCACTGTAGGTACCAGCTAAGTTGGATCTCATATGTATCAGGTAAGCAACAGGTACATATTCTGTAAGTATTAGTTCTGTACCTTCTAAGTACGGTATAACAATTACCTCATAATACAGCAGAATCTTTGTAAGTAACAGACACTTACGAGGTACTATCAGGTACTTACTCCATATTCATCAAGTATCCCAAATGTACTAGTCTGTAAAATGTTTACCACCAATAATTCATAGAAAGCAGCATTTTGAGGAAGAATGTCTAAAGAACAGCAGCTAACAAGGAACTCTGAGATGTTGACACAATGTATTATATTTTATTTTTTATTTCAAAAGTCTGGTATTATTTTCCTTTTGAATTTGAAGCTGACCTTTTTCCCATCTTTATGTTTGTCAGGGTGAAAAATGCTTCTCAAACAAAGAAACCTTCCACGGGACGTCATAAATGTCCAGCGAGCCCACAACCAATTAAGAGCTGTCAGACTTCACTGTTCTTTCTAGTAAATGTTTACCTGCAAAAGGAAAAAACAAGCTGAAAAAGCAAAGGTAACATAACCAGTAAAGCATTCTCAAGTGTGCACGTACGAGCTGGGTGGAGATTGGTTTTGGTTTCCTGGGGATATAAGAAGAGAATTGCTTTCATGGGGCCTTATTGGCCCTTAACACACTTTAAAGGAAAGCCAATTGAAAATGTCTTGTTTATCAGCTCCCACAAGCGTTATCGTGCTTTCTTTTAATACACTCCAAATGTGTCTCATGGCACCTGCTTTATGAACTTTAACATTTCTCACTGTACTTTCAACAAACTGGTAGAAAAAAAAAGATGAAAGTGTATGTGTCAGGACAGGAACTGTGTACTCACATTATTCTCTCTCAAATGTGCAAATACAGTATATCCAGAACTTTGTCCCAGATTCCCTTTTTATTATTATTTTTTTAAATCACTGAGCCGTGATCAAAGCAAATTAAAAACATAAACAAACAAAAAAAACAGATATTTTCTGTAAACCGTTTCCAAAAAGCCTTTGAAAAACATGAGGTAACTCACAAACTGTGGGCTCCAAACTAACCCAGCCAAGAGGTAATTAATGCTGCAGCCAATTAATCAAGCTGGGAGTGCAGAAAAAAACAAGTCAACAAAATATTTCAGAGAAACTGTCAATCCCTGAACAACTTTATCAATCTCTTCAATGAGTTTATCATAACAAATTATATTGACCATATATTACTTTAATGAGAAAGTTAACAATCAAAAGTTTGAAGATTTCTTCAATTTTTTTTACTAATTAGTCGTTTCCTCATACTTTGCTAAAAAGCTATTTATCCCTCAGATTCCTACTTTATATGGGAACATTTCCACTTCTGTTAAAGCCTTTCAGTGAGGACAAAAATGCTCACTGGATTTGTTTCAGACGCTGCACAAAGCAAGTGGTTCATGTCAGAGTCTGATGGAGGAGAAGAGAGCAAACGGTCACCGTGACCGAACACGAGTGTCTCTAAGTGCTCGGTTTAACCTCACTCTGATGACTCACTCTTCTGCAGCAACACGGATGCTCAACTTTCAAAGAAAACTTTGAAGAAATCTCAGGAAAAGGGGGGAAAAAAGACATTTGTTTCTTCATGCTGCAATGAAATTGGGTGAAAAATCATTTAGTCATCTGTGAATGATGCAATAAAGAGGAGTTTATTTTAAAAAGTAATAAAAACTGCTAAAGAAATGTGAACTTGCAGCTGCAGTCTCACTGAACTCTGAGAACTGGGACCAAATTGTGTCCAACTTTTAAAACTTGGCTTTTCACATTTTGTGTCCACCTCTGCCTCAACATTTATGATTTAATTTCCTTTTTCTAATATTTGCTATTATTTGTCATCAATGTGGTTTTCAGACCTGGACTTTGTTTCGGATGCAGGAATCTAATTACAGCTCTAACCCTCGACACAATTGGAAACACCTGAAGCAAAATTCAGATGGGTGTGTGATGATTTCAAGAGAAATTCCCACATATTTGGAACAAATTCAGCACTGAAGTGACAGAACTGCGCACCTCTACAAGAAATGTAAGAAAGTTAAGAAACCTGCAGAGACAAAGAGATTCTCTTCTGAATACTGTTCAACTAATTCACCTGGAAGCACAAAATCAAATAACTACCATAAACCTTCCCAGTGAGCTCAGGTCTTAGTGAACTGCAGCAAAAAGAGGTAAATTATGAACTGATAAAAATAAGTATTAGTGACACAGATAAAGATATAAAAATGATGAGCTCTCTCTGAAGAACAAGTAACAGAGAAGACAAAGTTCTATGAAACTGATAGAATAAGGAGTGAACCAGGATGTGGACTTGCGACCTGTCCAGGGTGTACCCCGCCCCTCGCAATGTGACGGCTGGATATGGGCACCAGTGACCCCCGTGACCCTTAAAGGAAGAAACGGGTACAGATAATGGATGGATGGATGAACCAGGATGTTCCTGCAGCCCAATGACCACAGAAGAAATATTTCCTGGCCGAAGAAGCGTGATCCGGTGGCACCGTGCCCCTCCCCATCAATCACCTTCACACAAACACACAGACACACAAACACACAGACACACAAACACACAGACACACAAACAAACAAACAAACAAACAAACACACAAACACGTGCAGCTGCAGACGCTCACCGCTGATGCAGAGGCTGAAACGACACAGTTCATCACACAGGGTGTCCGGGCTCTCCAGTTCTCCTGGTCCTCCTTCTCGTCTTTTATTCCTCGGTGACATCCTCTTCACCATCTTCATCACTCGCTCCACTTTGTCCATCCTGAACAACAAAGTTGAATCACTTGCTCCTCTTGTTTCACTTGTTGGTGGGTTTTCTCTTGGCTTTCTGTTTCCTAAATGTTGATAAGTTTCTCCACCCGACGGACCGACTCCCGCGCTCGTCTCCTCCTCTCTCTCCGGTCGAATCTGCTACAAGTTTCCCTCCGTTCCAGCGCAGCACCTGCTTTCACACGTCACCCATCCTCTTCTTTGTTCACCTTTTCTCTTCAGCTCACACACAAAAAAAGAAAAACCTGATGATGGAAACTATGAGAGACTCGGAGAGGTAACAGAACAGGGGAGAGACGGGGAGAGGATGCTCATTTGACTCCCCCCTCCTTCCCTTTTTCTCCCTCCCTCCGTGCACACCTCCTCACTGCAACACCCCCACATCTGAGCTTCACAACTCTCAGCTGCTGCTTTGCTTTGTCAATTGTTTCCCCAAGTATAAAAAAGGAAAGCCAGCAAGGTGCTAGCTCTTTGTTTCTCTCTGGTTTCTCATCTCTCTTACGCTCAAACACCATTTTTATGCTGTCAGTTTGTCTCATGTATTTGCAAGACTTTAATCTACCATGTTTTTCTAAAATTATTTTTAATCTGCCTCAATTGTCTCTGTTTCTACCAGTCTATTCTTCTGTCCCACTCTGATTTATCCTTCCTCCCCATTTTCACCGTTTTAGCCAGATTTCAGAAAAAAACAAGTAAAACGAGCAGAATCCCTTTTACCAGCAGGTCTTCTAAAGCAACAAGCCTCTCCTCAGCTGTCATGAATCCCACTTTGAAATGGAAATGACACAACTTTCATAAAAATACATTCTGGAGCCGTTCTGGTTGAAATGGACTTCCCAATCAGTTTTCTAAACTTGGGAGCAGGAAATGAACCCAAACTAATAATAAACAATTATAGACAAAGAAATAAATATAAATAAAAATACAGGAGTAACTAGATACCAAACAGCTGTAGCATATATGACCCCCGCACAAAAGCAAGGCGGCAATGCACCAGAACAGATTTATTGTTTTGGGTAGGGGGGCTCATTGGTGGGCCCGATGGATAGCCCTTCATTAGAGCCAAAAATCAAACAAACAAAAAACTGAAGCTGCTGTGTTGAATAGGTTTTTTGTATGTCCAGACACTCCCTTTCAGATGGAGCCCCCTCCTCAAATATGGGGTCTATCTTAAAACCGTTGGGTGGTGCAGTGTAGGTCGGACACCTCTACATTCCTGACAAATTTCATGTTGATCGGTGCAGCTGTTTCTGTGATACGATTGACCAAAAATCACTGAAAAAATTTAAAATAAACAGTACGAAAACATTATGACCCCCGCTTTGCGTGCGGGGGTCATAATTAAATAAGATAATTATTAAAGCTGAGTATTAAAACTAAAGGAAAGAAGTCAGCAGGCAAAGATTGAGTCAAATTATTTGATCCCACAAACCAAGAAATCAATAAATCCTTTGTTTCTCTGAATGTGCTGCTGGTGTCTAACGTCCTCTACGATATGAATTTATTTGAATATTTTGTTTTTTACATTATCTGTCTCATCTGACCTTCACATGCTTTATCTGCTGACTCAGCATTAAAACTATTTTTATGTACATGTTTTCAACCTTTTTCTCCTTGCTTTGTGTTTTTTTTAGTCACACATCAAAACACTCAGAACCTCAGTGCTTTGACTTTTGTTTTTTTTTTCCACTCAGAGATCACGTTGCATTTTGGCAGAAGATTATTTTTTTTGTTCAGTTTTTTTTTCCTGGTAGAAATGTTTTGAAGTTTTCTCCTCTGCTCATGTCATGTCTCCGCTCGTTGTCCTCTCATGTTTAATCTCTGCTCCGTGTCTCTCCATAATAACTTTATCATTTGCTGTGGAGGGAAGGACATAAAGACGCAGCAGGTGAGACGCTCTGTGAACATTTCTGCTGAGCTTTACTGCAAACTAAACGACGTGGCCACAAACCTGCCCTACTTTATACAAACACACACATCAGGATGGAGGATATGACAACACTGATGAAAACTCGCCTCAGGTGTTCAAGGTTTGCTTTTTAATTGCTGACCTCAGATCTGTCCCTGCACTTTGATCCTTCTGTCATTCTTTTTATCTGTTGAAATGTTTGAGAGCAGACAGAATTGATTGCTACCAAGAAATTAAAAATCCCTCCATGATGCTTATTGAGGGTCTTTGAGCCTGGAGTCGGCAGCCTCTGAAGGACCTTTGCAGACAGAGAGGTCAGAGAAAAAGATCACTTTGCAATAATGCAAACAAAATGAGATGAAAATGATTTGCAGATAATAACTCAAGTGTCAGAATAAATCTGTTCCCTGATGGAAGGTTTGTTCCTGTCTGATGAAAACTGAAACGCTACTTTTGTTTAGATTTTTCTCCCTTTGTCATACTTTGTATTAATGCAGACTCATTTGACTTAAATACAGAAAATAAAGCTTTATTAGATCTTACAGGGACTGCTGGAAGTTCTGCATAATTTTACTCCTTTACTATCTGTTCTTGTAATTAATTTTGAGACTATTAACATGCTCATTGTTCTGCTTTCTCCACTCTTAGGCCCTGTTTACACGACACCAGCTGTCATTCTCTCTGAAACAAGAGGTTTCTGAATCCTGGTCTCCGAGTGGAGATTTTCAGGATCACCCCCCGCAGCTGTGAAAGCGTGCATGCTCAAACAGCCGGCACACAGCGAAAGTTTCCTTTAAACTAACAACAATTACAATAAATTACAGACAGCAGAGTTTTTTATGTTACTCATTTGCAGCTTGTAGGAGCAAAACACAAAGAGCATCATAGGTCTGAAGGATTGTTAGTTTAATCACCAGGTTCAGTTAGTAACTGTGATCAAGCAGCTGCTGCAACATCAGTGCCTGAGTGAGACGGCAACAGGGTTGCCAATTTAAAAAAACTATTTTTTTTCTGTGCACATTATCCCCAAACACAACACACACCTTATTCTACAACACCTTCACTCAGCATATGACTGAGTGAGTCCTATTTGTACAGCAAATCTGCTGTTTGGACTCAAAATATGATCATTTTAAAGGAACAAGAAAACACTTTACTATGTCCCATTTGGCAACCCTGCCTGTCACATTACTGCAGTGGTTCCATGTAAACGGGTGATTTTTGTGTATTCACTCCAGTAAACATTAATATTTTCAGAGACCGGTCTCGTGTAAACAGGTTAGACTGCACTCAACCTTCCTTTGTAACCGAACGGTGTAACCTGCCAGCATTTGTAGCATTTTCTGTGACAAAGTCTTTCCTGCTTTGTCTTTTATGTTCTAGACAGTTTGGAGGATTTTCTGCCTCTTCGGAAACTAGTTTAGTTTTTCAGTTAAATCCCTTCTGAGTGTTCCAAAACCAGAACCAGTGACAGTTCTGTCGCTAAGAGTGCAGTAAAGTGCAGCTTTACATTTACAGCAACATAATGTCAGTATAACCTCAACAAAAAGGTTTTAGTTTAAAACATCCATAGTTCCCATAGGGAATTTTAAAAAAAGTGCTTTATTAAACTGAATGTCACTTCCAGAAGTTGATCTGGGAAGAAAACTTTATAAAATCCTCAACGAGAGCTGATGTGAGACTAAACTGAAGCGGAGCGTGAAGAAAGGAGGTCAGCTGCAGACATGCATGCATCTGGAGCAGTGAGAGGACTCTCCTCAGATCTCTTCCAGTTCTGAAGTCAGAAAGACAGAAACAGACTGGATTCAGCGTGTGGCTTTGTCAGCAGATTCTCAGACCTAAAACCAGTTTCTCTGACAGAAGTGTGTTAAAGAGAGTTGAAACCACTGCAGATGTACTGTGGTCGCCCCGTAGGCTCAACAGGACTTTATGTGAGAGGAAGCTCAGCTGTTGGTTGATTAATACTTTGTCATATCATCTAATTCAAAAAGGCAACTTCAAGTTTTGAACTGAGAGCTGAAATAAATTACATTTCATAGCTGAGGGCACTGTGAGACGTCCATTTAGTACTAAACAAACCTTGCATTTCTTTCAATAATAACTAGAATCAGGTCCTCCATACATACATACATAACATAAATGCAGCCACTCAAACAAGCCTATCATTATTTACCATTATGTTGTTTACCTGGAGTTTTCCTGAAGCTACAAAAAATACATGTGCAGCAAAAACAAATAGATAAGCTCCAACATGAAGAGCAGCAGCATGTGGCTCACCAGTGTCTGATAATCACAACTTTATTTATTCAGTTATTTGTATAGAGAAAAGTCAAATAAAATATAAAAAGTGTGCAACTATAACATTTAAAGAACACTTTTTGTTTTTATTTCTTTTATTTTTAATTTTATTCAATAATCACACAGTAAATAAAGTCATCATCTACAGTTAAAAGCACAACTACACCAACTTATCCTTCATTAATTAATTCAGAAAAAAAAGATTATTTTCTGCTGGTGGGTTCAAAGATTCACAAGAAAAGAGAAAAAAACTGAGGCCATCAGTGACACTCTGCATGAACCATCATGGTGGAGTGTGAATTAATCATTGCAATTTACACTTCACATGCTTCAACCGCACACACACACACACACACACACACCAGGAGTGAGTCACTCATACAGTAGATGTCTGATTAAAAGTAAAGCTGTTTCACTTCTGCAGTTCTTTAATGAGCAGAGAGTCGCTGGTGCTAAAAGGTCAACTCTAACAACGTAGGCAGACCTTTTCATTTCCCACTAAAAGCTGCGTTTCAGTTGCAGCTGAAACTTAGTCATCCACTAAAAGTTTATTTAGCGGGGAAAATCTCACTTTTATCTGAAGATAAATCAATTAGATTTTATTAAGGACGACCTGCTGAGGGACAAACAGATGGAAACTTGCCTCAGGCTCTAATCGGATTGGTTTTCACAGACTGTGTTTCGAAATATCCACTGTCCCTGTTTCTTAATAAATAAATAAATCAGATCTGTGGATATAAATTTGACTCAGTGTTTAGGAAGTAATGTTACATTAGGGTTTTTTTTAATATTGCTCCAAAATTAATTTTCCTCCATCAGATGTTAAAAACCCAGAAAATCGTAAACAGTTCACAGATAAATTTGGTGGGCAGCTTCTGATTAACTGAATATTTCAGATTTTAATCTCATATTCTCTTTACATTTGCTGTAAATCACTTGGGTGTGACTCATCAAAACAACCATGTGTCGTGTTCCCACAGAAACACTGGTGGCCTCTTTTCAGACCGACTCTCAATTCACATAATGTTTATTTTAACTGTTGGACTTTAGATTGATGGACTGGATGATTAAACACTAACAGCTCAATCCCAGTGTTAACTTGTGACAGAGCACGCAGACAAACCTGGAAATGTAGCAGCAGAAAATAGACTTTCAGCAGCTCGGACCAGAGTTCCAGCAGAGATAAAGGAGGACATCTGTCAGGCTGCAGGTTTTCATCATTAAACAACTAAACAGAAGCAACGGGTGAGAGGACTTTTATTCTGAAGTTGATGTTTCACTTCCCAAGCTGAAACTTTAGTTTTAGATTAAAAGTCCAGTTGTTTGCAGAGTTGTAAAGTAACTAAGTACAAATACTTACTGTTACTGTACTTAAGTAGATTTTTGGGTATCTGTACTTTACTTGAGTAATTATTTTTCAGCCTACTTTTTACTTCTACTTCTTACATTTTCACAT
>JARVJO010000365.1:25873319-25886622 GCA_031762555.1 Cynodonichthys magdalenae | reverse complement strand
TTTTCGAAAAAGAGTTAATGCGCAAAAGGAGAGATGGAAACACCTGAGTCGAATAAGTTCTGACGTAGCGAACATTGTCGCTAGCTTCTCCAATGCTAATGCCAGCTTATCCATGCTAGTCACTAGCCTCTCAGATGCTAACATCAGCTTATCCATGCTAGTCTGTATCCTCTCCAATGCTAATACTAGCTTAACTATGCGCATTGCTAGCTTCTCCAATGCTAATGCCAGCTTATCCATGCTAGTTGCTAACATCTCCAATGCTAATGTCAGCTTATCCATGCTAGTTGCTAGCCTTTCTAATGCTAATGCCAGCTTATCCGTGCTAGTCGCTAGCCTCTCCAATGCTAATGCCAGCTTATCCATGTCAGATGCTAGCTTCTCCAATGCTGACATCAGCTTATCCGTGCTAGTCACTAGCCTCTCAATGCTAATGCCATCTTATTTATGCTAGTCACTAGCCTCTCCAATGCTAATGCTATCTTATCTATGCTAGTTGCTAGCTTCTTAAGGCTAACATCAGCTTATCCATGCTAGGCACTAGCCTCTCCAATGCTAATGCCAGATTATCCATGCTAGTCGCTAGCCTCTTCAATGGTTACACAAATGAATAGTGTCCTCCTTATTTGCCAGTGCAGGCCTCTCAGTTAGCGGGGTCAGCTGCTCGGTTAGCGGGGTCGGCCTATCGTTAATCAGATCAATTGCTGATTTAGGAATAGATGTAGCAACTGCTGGTTGCACAATAGTCTTAATTCTGGCCCTCATACCAATGAACCAGCTGATTCCCTTAGATGCAGAGGAGCAGCAGCTCTCCTTTTGCACCTCCTGGATGAAGGAAGAAATATGTTTTCAGCTGCTTGTATTTAGGATCTCAATCACGTAGTGTGTCATAATCCAAACTTCAGGATGACAGGTGAGGGATGGAATGTAGACCGTTCACACAAAGCTTTGACTTGTAAAGAAAAGACAAGCTGACTACATACACACATACCAAACATGAAAACACTGAGTCTCCATCAGTCTGCACCACTGTTCTGCACTGTAGACACAGACTTGTGGCGACCCCTGCAGAAGCATCCTGTTAATAATCTCGTGTAAACCTGAAGTTTCCAGAATGAAGTGATTCATGTTCATATTTTAAAAAATCGGCTGAGAGTTGTTCTGTTCATCCTTCATCTCCAAATTACAAGTGAAACAGGAAAGACTTTAGGCAAAACGTGTGAAGATAAAGAATGCTTGTGTCTCTCAGCTCTGCAGCTTCCATAAATTTGTTTATAGTGTAACTTAAGATAAAGTTATCTCAAACTGTGGAGGCTGTTTCTTCCTGCAGAACAGATATTTTAGTGGTAATCCACTCAGCTGTCATCCTCGGTTTCACTAGTGAAATGAAATGTAAGACTTTAATGTCAAGATTTTATCATTAAGGTTTTTTTTTGGATAAATATCCACCTTTTCAAACTGAAGGCCTTTGCAGATGGATCAGATTATTCCCTTGCCTCCTTCCTGATCCGACAGCATCATCTCAGCCTTGACTGTTACCTGCGAGGCAGTGTACTAATGCGTGGAGAGAAAAAAAACAGAGTTTCTGCTGTAGATTAAAATCCTGCCCAGCACAGAGGAATACAGCCTCAAGCTGAAAAGAAAAACACCTCCTC
Source organism: Cynodonichthys magdalenae (assembly GCA_031762555.1). NCBI lineage: Eukaryota > Metazoa > Chordata > Actinopteri > Cyprinodontiformes > Rivulidae > Cynodonichthys > Cynodonichthys magdalenae. The sequence goes on along the minus strand of JARVJO010000365.1, from coordinate 25,884,967 downwards.
TCCTTGTACAATCACAGAGCAAGCCATGCAGAACAAGAACTACAGACAACAGATAAAATCTGCTCATAAGCAGATAACACACACACACATATACAGGAATGTGTGTGTGTGCACCTCAGATCTGGATCATCAGACGATGAATGAATCTGAGGTTTGTCGTGAACGGTGGAGTGTTAGATCGTGTTCATGTGAAGAAACAAAATGAAATCTGACACATTTGTTGGAGTTCCATCAAAAACTGTTCGCCTCACTTTAACACAGCTTCAAGCAAATATGGTTAAAACTCAGTTTTCTTCAGTAATTTCTCTTTATTGCATCCATTTGTGGATGCAAATATAAAATGTCCCAAAATCTATAAATATAGTAAAGTAAAATGTGTAAAGTGCAAGTGGGCCTCCTGGGCATCCACTAATTTGTTAATAAGTTATTAAATAAATAAACAGGATAAACCCTGTTTAGCATTCAGCAGCATGGAAATGATCAAAGACAGGCACATGCCTGCAGGTGTTAGTGAAGTGCATCTTTTCTTTTTTTGGACTATTATCAGTTTAGCCCATATTTGACATATTAAATGCACGTGGCTGTGCAGTAAACATTTAACTAAATAAAGAGCTGAATAAAATTCAGCATTAGCAGCAGCTATCTGTTAGCCACAATCTATTCTCTCTTTAACAAAAACTTGACTAAAATGATGAAGTAATATTTGAACACTTAAGCTTTTGTGATCAGCTTGTTGTTTTTGTTCTTTTTTCGTCAATTTTCTTTTTGTTCTAATCCTAAAATTCTCCAAATATTTTCCCCCTGCAGAAATGTAACATTATTCATGTTTTCTTTTGGCTCCTTTTGTTTATTCAAATGTTTGATATATTCAGAAAATATTGAGATAATATTTTAGGATTACATTTTCTACCCTCATCTGAGAATAATATAATTTAGATGTCTGGGAGCAAAACAAGAACCTCAGAAACATCCAGAATCTCAACTTCACTAAAATCTGCATCAGATTATAAAATAATTAAAATTAGAAGAGAAAAAAAAAGGTTTATTTGAGATCGTAGATTATGCTTGAAATTGTAAAGATGAGCCTTTATGTCCAAAACACTAGCAGCTTTTACGCATGGTGGTGGGAGTGTCATGTTCTGGGCTGCTTTTAATTGTATCAGTGGTCATTTTTTATGTAAAAAATATTTTACTCTAAACTAAAACAAATCAAGAGCAATGTTGTCAAAAACATGGGACTTAAAAACTTGAGCAGTGAGTGTGATTTTAAGCTTCCTAGACTAATAAAAAAATCAATAAATAAACATTAATCAACAAATGACTAAAACCAACAAACAGCCAAGCACACAAACATAAACATGCACCAGTTTTTACAATGACAGGAACATTAACAGCAGCAGTTTCACATAGCTGCTAGCTGCAGGAAATTGGTTACACATCCATCTTGTCATAAATAAACACACATTCACACATGTTTGTTTTTATATCCCTGTGGGGACTGTGCATTGACTTCCATACAATATTTGGTAATTTTATAGCCTAACACTGACCATTTACCCTAACCTCACAGGTACCTACCTGACCCTAACCCTAACCTAAACTCAATTCACAACTTAGTCCTAAACTGGACCCCCAACCCAAAACTGTCTTTGGTCCCTATTAGGACTACTGGTCTTGACAAGGTAGGTGTGTGTACCAGAAACGGTCCTAAAAATGTAACAAAAACAAGTACACACACACACGGTGCTGCAGAAAAGGCCAAAAGGCAGAGAAATCTCTGTGGAGACGCTCTGGACGTCTGGAGGTCAGCGAGCTGTAACTGCAGAGCAGAAGGGGCCACACACACACATGAAAACAAACACACACATCATCACAGAGCAACACATGTTCTCAGCTTTACCTCACACTTTCTCATCCACAGAAAGCAACACTCACATGTACACACACAAACACACACACACATATTAGGAGTGCTACTTGCTTCCACAGAGACAGGCACATCTCAGTGAAGCTGAAGGCTGTTTCAGGATAAAAACAAAACAAATCTGAACAACTCAGTTTGCTACAAATGTATTTAAAACAATAATTTAAAAAGCTTTTATACAAACAAACATTCTGTAGAATAAAATACGATGTTCAAAATGGTACAATATGTCGGAATAAGAGCAGGAATCCACTGAATTTCTTCTTCAGAACTTTATTCTCGTCTTCGATTCCAATCAGTTTCAGCACAGGCCTCAGCGTAAGACCCTGAGCGAAAACCCAAACGAAACAGCCCAGCAGACTGAATCTAACAGAACCTGCAAAACTCTAGCTTTTAAAAACACTTCTAAACTACACTATAACCTCTTCAGTCTCTTCCTGGTTGGTAACTTTTACATCAGACGTAGAACGTAACTCATTTTTGTTTCCACAGACAGAAAGAACATTGATAACTCACACCATCTCTTTGTCTGTTTTAAACTTGCAATGATCAGAAAGTATAAAATACAAAACTGCATCTAAAACTCAGTTAATCAATTCATTAAACTGCATGTGGAGAAGCTGGAGTGTCCGTTTCTCTTCAGGATGCTGGACTATTGGAGCTTTACTTATTCCTAAGAATCATGAAAACTTCTGAGTGAATTTTCTTCTCCTACATAAATATAAGCGATGAAAAATCTGATCTGAAATACAAGCTGTTTTATCTTGAGATGAAATCCTCAGTGGCTTCTGGTTTATCTTGTGAATGTTTGTCTGAAATATGATTTATTTAAGTCAAATTTGCTTTTTGGGTCTAAAAAGTTAATTCAACATTAGGACAGAAAGCAAACTTCACTGTGTCTCTTGAAGACAGGAAAGCTAATCAAGCTAATGTCGTTATTTTATAACCTTCTACTGATTCGGACGATGTTTCCTGGGCAAAACATTGTTCCACCTTTGCTTCCAGAGATATGACCGGTCCGATAACGCTCAGATTAGAGTGGCCTTTCAACGTAACCATGTTCGGGTCTGTGGGCTCTGCTCTGTTTTCTTCTTTGTTTTCATGAAACGATGTCATGTTCTGTTATCATCTCTGCTTTTACTGAGGTTATTTTTGGTTTTCTTGCTCCTGCCCTGTGTTCACCTTATTTCCATGTGTTTATTTTATTCATCTTGTAGAGTTTGTCTCTGTTGGTTACCTCAGCTAGTTTCCCCCGTGACCCTAATGCATTGACTGCCAACCATCTTTTACATTTTATCATTAATTCCTTTATTATCAGTCAGATCAATCCAAACCATTCCAACAAATTCTTTTTTTGCAAAATGACAATTTTCTACCTTCTTAATTAATTCATTGAGACATGATTTGGTCAAATTACAGCACATTTAAAGTATCTTACCCCACTTATCTTTGCAAACAGATTTGTGAAAATGCTGAGGAACTCGGCTTCTTTTCTGCCTCTACTTCCTGTTTGGTTCTTTACTGCAGTTAAAATTAATTTACTGCTCTAATTTCGTTGTTTTACTGAACGTGGAAAATCATTTTGTTGCAATCATGTGACATCATTTAAACAGGTTACAGCATTAATGCACGACAAGACATGAGGTTTATTAGATTTTATTCAGCAGAATCAGAATAGAATATGGCTTAGACCTGAAAATTAAATGAACAATAGAGTCTGCTTAACTAAGTGGGAAAAAATTACAACAGCATTTGAATTTCAGATGCCCTTTTTGTTTTGTGTTGTTGGTTTATATTTTTTAGGCTTAGTGATAAATAAATCTCCAAATCTACCAAAAAATAACCTCAACGAGTTATTTTTTTAAATGTAAAAATACATTGTTATAAACTGTTGGTCTATGACACATTTGGGCTTCCAGAGTCTTTTACAATAAACTTAATATGTCAAACAAAAATGACTATTTCAAGCAGAAAAAAGCATTAATCAGACCCTGGAGAATACAACAGTGCAGCAATGCAGGAAATTGTTAATTCTAATCACAACAAGATTAAAAGCAAGCAAAGAGACACAATCTTGATGCAATGAGGGATTTATTAGGAAACGCAGGAGGAAACGAGGAATAAGTTTTACATGCTTGAGACGTGTGTCATTTCTTCCTCAGCAACAATAAAACCGTTCCACACGCTCACCCTCATTTATTTAGCAAGAAACAGACATCATTCAGCAGCTGCTAAATTATCATTTAAAATGCTATGATTTAATTACCGTGGAATCTGCCGCCACAAGAGCACACTGTAGGTGGGTTTATTATGATTCAGCACAGGAGAGAGGGGCTGCGGATTGAAAGGGAAGCACTTTAGGATGGATAAATTATAGGCAGATAATTAAAGGGTGCAGAAACAGGAAAAAGAAGAACACGCAGTGGAAACATTGTGGATGCAGCAGAAAAACAACACAAAGACACGGTTAAGTATATCAGACTGCGCTCGGTGGTGCAGCGGTAATTTAAATTTGGGACGCGGAAAGGATAAATGAACAGGAGAGCAGATTAAACCTCCTGCTCAAAACAAATGATCGCCTCTGCTGGCAGATAATGACAGTAGAGATGGAGAGAGAAAAACACACGAATGTGTGGTCTATCAGGGGGGTTAGACTGGATGTTCAGGTTTGTGTTAAACTTGTGCACATGCAGCAGAAAATATAAAACTAACAGGATGTTGTGATGGAGGTGAAGTAAGAAGGAGGAGAAATCATGTCACCCTGAAGTCCAGGACTTTAATGATCTTTTGTCACATGTTGGCCCTTTTGTTATCTGCTCCGATGCAAGCGGGGGGGCTGCGAGACTGATAAGTTGATGACCTTAGTGATACAGGGAAGGATGGAGCTCCAACAACCTTCCTTCTGCACCATCAAGTGACTCGACAGGACAGCAAATGGAGAAGAATTATCAAAGCTAAGCTTTGCTGTGAGAGATCTTTAAACCATGTTTTACAGCATTGGCAGTCTGGGCTGTCTGTTGACCAAAGTTTCATTTTGAGGCTCATAAATCTCCCGTCTATCAGCAGAAGTCTCATTTCAGTTTCTCAGAGTAAACAACGTGTATCAGTAAGTTTCAAAACAGAAAATAAGAGCAGCCAGCACCAATATGAGTTTGTGAGCTTCAACAATATGACTCATGCAGCTTTAAAGGGCTCAAAACAAATCAGAGGGTTCAATCACACACTCAGTGAAGCAATCAGCTCAGGACAAGCTCAGCAGATTTTAATCAAGACGGAGACTGAAAGGCAGAGGGTCAGTTAAACTGGGCGACTGCAACCATATATCAGAAAAAGTTTGGACACAATAGAGCTGTGAGTCCAAGAACAGCAATACGACTTCATACCATCAAATATTTTAGAGTTGAGCTCAAACCAGTCTGCTGTCAGAAAGTATGTTATGCTGACAATCACAATAAAATAGTTCCTCAGTCTCTACAGAAAGAAGCAAACCCATTTCTGTAAAATCCTCAAAAGCTTTCACAGCATTTTTCCTGGTTTATCTTCTCTTAGTGAGAAAACCGAAATAGATATAAAACCTTAATGTGGGGAGCAAATTAGAAATAGTGGAAATGATGCAAAAATTAGAGTAAATAAACTGCCACGAGTGAGGAAAACTAAAAGCAAAAATAACACGGAGTAAGGGCAAAGTAACACAGGTACACAAAGAGATCGACTGCAGGAGAGAATGATTAGACAAAAACATGAGGAGGTTGGATGATGGAAACACTGAAAAAGAAAGAAATGAAGGAAAAGTGTGTAAAAGAGGGATACTGAGATGTTGGGAGGGAGAGGAGAGAGGAGTGTTTGTTGTTCCTGCTGTGCATGACTCATCATCAGATCCTATTATGACTTAAGCAGCGTAACTGCTCTCGCCCACTGCTAACCTACAGCTACATGCCTTCTACACACATCACAAACACACAGAACGCCACAAAACGCCACGGTAATGGCTTTTCTTATGGAGTCAACAGAAACACAAGATAATTCTGTTTGTGTTCTCACACCTGGCTGCATGGGGGCTGTGCTCAGACAAGAAAAAAAACAGTCGAGACAAAGTTTAAAATCATTCTGAAAATAAACTAACTAGAGAAACTGCATTTCCTGTGAAAATGCTAGTGTGAATATTTATGGAAACATCAGCTCAAAGCTGCTGAAATGTTTTCTAGTGAAACTGTTAAAGCCAGTTTAGTTTGTAAAGTTGAAAGAAGCAGAAATTAGCAGAAGAATAGCAAAAGGGAGCTAATAGCAGGAAAGAAAGCAGGTTTGCTGAACTAAGCAGAAAGAAGCTGAAATAGCCACCTAAATGTGAATTTAGCCTAAAAAAGCTAACTTTAGCTAATAACAGCTAAATACTAGCAAAAATTGTTGAAAATTTTAATTTTTTTTTGTTTTATTATTTGATTATTGTTTGAAATTTATTGAAAATAGGGGCAGATAGATTTTTTTTTCTTCTTTTGCTACTTTTCATTTCATTTTATTTTATTTGTATTGTTTTGTTGTATGAAATTTGTTTTTAATGAAATGAATACCTTTTTAAAAAAAGCAGAAAGCAACTTTAAGAAGTATAAATAGCTCAAATTAACAAGAAAGAAGCACAAAAAGTAGAAAATAGTAGAAAGAAGCAGAATTCTAGAGAAAAAAAATGAAAAAAATAAAATTAGCAAAAAAGTAGCTAGAATTAGCACAGGGAAGTTAAAAAGAGAAGAACCAGAACAAAACATGTAAGGTGCTGTAAAGATTTAGAAACACTTTAAAGGATTTTAAGGATGTTGAAAACAGCTCAATTCATTTTCAATTGTAAAAAAAGTGGCTGAAAAAGTTTAAATAGCTGAAATATCAAAAACATAGCAGGATTTTCTGAAATGAGCTGAACTTTTTTATATATGAATTGTTGAAATAGCACAAAAAATTGTGGAACAAGAAAGGTGCAGAAAAGTGTATAAAGACTAATAAAGAGAAACATGAAAACAATAATATGAGTCTTGTAAAACATTCACACAACAAAACGACAGTTTTGCACAATTATGCACACAAAGATAAACTGTGATTTTAAAAACTGTCCTCTCAAAACGTGACCATGTGACTCGATGGTCACAAGCTGAAAACTCAAACCTTTTTGCTGACTTTTCACTTGACTTTAAAGATGCTTTTCCACCATCTTGTTTCCCATTGTTGCAGCCAGGGAGCAAAGCATCGTGGAACAATGAGTGAACCTGCAGCATGCTGGGAGGGGTGGTGTAAATGTGTGTAGCTGAGACTAATGAGCGTGTGCATGAAAAAATGCAGGTTAAGGTGACTGAAGAGAAATAAAAAAATTAAGCAAACTAAAACACAATGAACACAGGTTTCTCTTGACCTTTACCCCCATTTTCCGTCTTTTAATAAATTAAACTATTTTTTTCTTTGAACTGATAGCTAATCAGTTATTTTAGAAACCCCCTCTGGATCCACATCCTCTGTCAGGAAATGTCTGGATTAAAAGATGCCTTCCAAATTCTGGCACACTGAAGCAGCACCGCTGGGATAAACATGATGAAACCTTGTGCCCGAGGCTGCTGCCACATGGCAGAGGTTCTGAGCTGCTTTCTGTTGGTCGGGGGCTGAGTCAGTCAGCAGAGAGAAGCCAGCTCTTGTATAACTTGTAAAATTGAAGCCACCATACTGTACTCTAGTCCTTGACATTCAAGATGGACTCTGCGTTTCTACATGTTTTACAGAGCAGATCTGAAAGAAAACACAACATGGGACATTTACTCAGGATTTCTCCGGCTTGTATGAGTAAAACGCAAGTTTTATTTTACACAAGTGCACTGAAGAACGATAAAATGTTGAATCTTCAAGAGCCCACACAAAAACCTCCAAGACACCTTTTACCACTTTTACTCTTTGATGCATAAACGCTCTGACACTGACACACTGTGGAGCTTTATTCCCTTTCAATGTCGATACAATAATGTCGACTTCTATCAAACTCAAGGCTCATCTCTTTTTTTGTCATCAGAATATTTACTGGAGTTTTTATTGGAATACTTATTTTTGCACATATTCTAAGCCATTCAAATAACATCAATACTCTTTAACCTGGTCTATAGCGTACTTGGAAAAAAAAAATCCACCAGCACACGTGTCAAACTCAAGGCCTGTGGGCCAAATGTTTTTGTTTTTTCCTTAATCTGAAAACTGTTTTTATATCAGTGGTAAACTTTAACTTTATGATTAAATGCAACAAAATAAACAAATTTAAAAAATGAAAGATTATAATACTTGCAGAGGTTTATAAAATACTTGGAATAACTACGTAAAAGTAAAAATACCTTAACAGGAAATGACTTTGTTAAAAATAAATTTCACTGATGAGAAAAGTACTTAAATAAAAGTCATAAAACTGAAAGTAAAAGTACTTTTACACACTTTATAAGAAATAATCTGTTGAATTTACTGGAGCAAACTGGTTCCACCAAACCAAGTAGAGTAAATATGAAGCAATATACATATTTTATTTTAAATAAAATCTGAAAATTGCTTCATTTTTACTCAAATAGGTTTAGTGGAACCAGCTGACTTGACCTTTTTTAGAGTGCATAAACAACTCTCATGATGAGTTCAGACAGATTTAATTTGTAACAAGAAACTAGGTGTTAAATTTTAAAGTAAAGAAGTAAGTTTCATTTTAAGGTTTTAAATGTAACAAAATAAAAGTAAAGATTTGAAAAAATACTTGGTTAAATTACAAATCCTCAAAAAAAATCTCTTAAATGTAACAAAGTAGATGTACTTAGTTACTATTAACCTCTGCTGACAACAAGTCAATCTGAGTGTTGAGAATATTTAAGAATTAAATCATCTAATCAAAATGAAGTCAAACAAGTTAAAAATCCCAACATGAAGCACATTAAATAAATCTGATGCTCTTACTGATAACTTTCTCCACAATCTGCTTCATTTAGCTGCTAAATAAACTTTCACTTCTGGATGTGAGTTCATCTCATGTCGTCACACAGCGACGACTGAAAATGAAATATTTCTCTTTAAATAAAACTTGTAACCATTACAGACAGTTTCATTTATAATCAGTATCACTTCCACACTATATTCGTGTTAATGAGTTAAAAGAAATGAGCTGCAGTACTTTCCCAAAGTGTTTTCTCACTTACATGCAGTAATTAGCTTCCCTAAAGAAACTACAGATAGAGTTTTGTGTTTGATAAGTTTAGTATCTATTTTTGAAAAAAGATGAAGCGACTCGTTTAGTACAACAGGTTTAAATATTGAGGCTGAAAAATCTAAAGAAATAAAAGTGACAGGGTTAAACTGGATGTTTCTGACTGTGGTGCTGCTGGTTTTGCAGCTGCAGACAGACATTAAACTGAAGCTTTTATATGAAATGTTGCAGCAGAGCCTTAAACCTGAGTCGAGTCGATGTTTCCTCGTCTCCTCTGACCTTCTTCACTTTCTAGTTCTCTCCCTTCAGTCCTCAGCCTCGTATAATAAAAGTTAGATATGTTAGATCTCAGATCTGTGAAGTTTCTTACAGGCTCACAGTCAAAGTCTTGCTCTCCTTTAACAAGCATTTTATCCCCCCCTGATTAATGGGATCTCTTCCTTTAGCTGATAAGAACCAGAAGCAGCCTTCTATCTTTCCCTTCCAACTCTCCTCTGTTTTATCTCTTTCAGGATTCTGTCTGCCTTTTCTTCACTTTTTGTCACTCCTGTCTTTATTTTACAATATGTTTAATGCAGATCATGAGCAGCGTTATCATTTTATACTTTTACATTTCTTTTCATATTTATGATGGATGACTGTGGCAAACAAACAAATCTTTTTCTCTTCTCTTCCTGACAAAAACAAACTCGGTGCTAATCTCTCTTTAAACTGAGGAATGAGATGTTCTGATCAAACAACTGGCATTACATGCTGGTCTCACACACACACACACACACACACACACACCTGTAGATATAACAACACACCAGACTGGCTGCTTTATTTGTTTATCCCCCTGTGATTTCGCCCACCTGTCTGCTGCAGCTGTCCAACTTTTTATCAACCATAGCTTCAAACTCTGCATCAATCTTTCTTTTATTGGTTCCTGTCGTCACAATATTGACAATCAGCGTAGCTTTGTGCAACAATTTGTCAGCAGCACCTTCTTTTTTTAACATGTTCATGAGAGAACAGTTTAATAAACCTTCAACAATGTATCTGTCAGTCTGTTTTACATTTACACATGAAAACTGACATAAATGTGAGTTTTATGTCGTACTTTTACATAAAACACATTTAACAAATTAATATTACACTTAATGAACGTATTTAAACTTTTACAGATGATTTAGATTATTAGCATGCTAATTAGCATGAGTTGGACTGAAGTGGTTCAGGTTTAGGTTATTTAAGGACAGAACAATAACAGGTTATTGTTAAACAGCAACATTTTTATCTCCTCACAGATAAACACACAATGAAAACAACTTAAAGAAAGTTTTGTTGCTGTTTTCTTTTGATTTAATCATATTTAAAACATGAATAATTGAAGAGTCAAACTTCTATCAGCTCCAAATAATCAGAGAAAACTGTGAAACAAAGACAAAAACAGGATGTGTTTTGTAACATTAAAGCAAAGCTGCATCACCATTAAGCTCCAGCACGCTCACGTGCACACTAAAGCCAACATCCTCACTGTCCGCCTCCCCCTGTGATCATGCTGCAGGGCCAACACGCACCCCTCGGTGAGCGCGCGCCCGCGCGCGTGTCATCCTACACACAGACTCACGCACGCGCAGGCACCCTGACCTGCCAGCATCTGTAGCAGCTCGCGCCATCTCCGCTGAAGCGGCGGAACAAACGCGTGATGACACGCGCGCGCAGGGCGCGCGGCTACAACGGCCCAAGCGCGCATACACAAGAGCTGCAGGTGCGACTCATTCAGCCCATTGAGCACGTGCGCATACAAGGAGCGCGCGTGCGCGCACTTCCACTGACGCAGAAAACTCTGAACAGACGAAGCAGAAAACATCCAAAGTGTCTCCAGAAACAAAACTGCACACATCTCAGCTCACGTTTAAACAAACCAGACACGCGCGCACATCCACTCTCAGCGCGCGCACGCACATTGATTTGTTTTGGCTTCCTTACCTTCCTCGTGCATCCGTTGCAGGCAGAAAGTGAGGTTCCTCCTCCAGCCCGGCATGCTGCTGAGGACCAGCAGGTGAAGAGGATGAGGAGGGTTAGTGTGAAGATCCTGTCCTGTCCGGTGCAGGAGGAGGAGGTGCAGGCTCAGGAGGAGGTGCAGGCTGCTGCACACTGAACCTGACTGATCCCTTTGTTTGCTCCTCGGTCCTCCTCCGTCTGGAGGTAAACGGTCAGGAGCTGCAGCTCAGCAGAGACCTCTCTGACTGTTGGTGTGACAGTCGGTCCGCTGCGGCACCACAACACTTTCTCTCCCTCAGTTATTCTCTCTCTCTCTCCACTTTTCTTTCTTTCATTCATTCGTTCTGTTCCTTTCTCCTTCCAGCTCCTCCTCTCATTCTGTTTCCCATCATTCGGATGATTCAGTCACAAGTTTAAGGAAGCTTTTTAAAACAACAAATAGAATTGAATTCAAATATCTCAACAACCAAGCTCCATCTTATATTAAAGATCTTATTGTTCCATATTTTCCTAACAGACCTCTTGGCTCTCAGA